>WHPZ01587458.1:0-11886 GCA_016617965.1 Macrosiphum rosae | reverse complement strand
ATTTTGTTATTTGTTATACTTTTTAAAATACGATTTACATAATTTCATGTTTTATGTACCCATTTCTTGCAAAAAATATTTTTAGCTATTCATGCTTGTGGTAGGTAGGAAAAGTTTCTTCTGGAGTGTTGGTAGCTAACTTGGTAAATCGGTAAAGTTTGGTGAATTTCACTAGGTAGTAGATAGGTACTCTCAAAAGCATTTCAACCTATGAAGTGCAGTAACTCCTTTCCATCTCAAAAATATATTTTTTGTTACGACACTGCTGTCTACTTGTAATAACTATTTTATAGTATTATATTATGTGCCTTGTTAGTTAAAATTATTATTTAGGTTAAATGTCAATGATAAAAGTGTTATGAAATAAACTTATTAACTTATGTATTTTCTAAGTACCTATACATTATACACATACGACATGCCTATATATTTTATAAGTTTATAACAAATAATTCATGTAATATATTTATATCGTTAAGCGTTAATTCAATTAATTCTTGTAACTATATGCTAACCACAGATACAATAGTAAAAGTGGCATACGACAATGTACCACATTCAAGGTAAGTACTTCAATATTATACCTTTATACCTACATCGTAATCGGACGTCGATAAATGATTATTGTTGGAAATTAAGTTGGTAAGGATTTAAGTCTGGTTTACATAAAGAAATCTAGCAAATGACAAAACAACTGTGTATGACAAATCCATGTGCAGCTTTACTAATAACACAGCTTTTATTTGAGTGAAAATTATAATAAGTATAAAATATATACCTGCCTACGGTGTAGATATATATAAAACTATATACATAACTATATAACCTGAGTTTCTATTCATAATAATTAATTAAAATACATTTAGTACATAACGAGGTTTGTTTGATTATTTTTATATGAAATCAATATTTAAAGTGCATTGCAAAACAATAATTTAACTATAGATTTATTAAATTGATCGCAAGAAATTCTAGTATAAATGATCAAATACTTAATGTATTAATGAGGGAGGACATTAAGTAAGTGATAGATAGTTTTGAAATCAAGCGAGAATTCGATTAACCATTTAAAAAATAAATCCACGGTACTCAAATTGCCTCCGGATTAACGAGGAATAATCCGGAGGCAATTTAAGTGTGTCCGTAGTATATACTTAGGGAACAGATTAAATTAACCTTTTTCATTATGATTCAAAGTTAGTATTAATAATGTTTGTAATAAATGACATGTACCTATCTCTATACACTCGAGTAAAGACGTAATTTGTGAAATTCCAAGGTTTGTCGGGTCGGTTGATTATTTGGTTTTCCATCTAACAAAGTTGGAAAAAAAATGAAAACATGATCTACGGCAACAATAATATTATAACGTTCAGGGACATTCCTCAAGAAAGCGACGTTAGCTATTAAGTATAAAATAGTGTTACAGTTCGTGCCACGAATCGACGACTGCAATGACGAATTGACGACGACGACGGTCTTCCGCGTCACACGTTTTAACGAGAAAAAGAATTACTAGACTGTTTTCATGGTCCTCTCGAGGTCTTTGAATTTATTGAAATAATTAATATTACCACCGTTCTGTATTAGTCGACGATCGTGCAATAGTAATTTACAGGGGCTAGCCTGTAAAATATAGACCTACTATGAATCTAATAATGAGAGATACACTAAAATTGCGCATCGATTAAAACGTCGTCTACTTTCCGTTACCTATTTATACGATTTCATAATCCGGAAGTATAACACAACTTCTCGAGTAGATATGTAGAAATAGTGGTGGATACAAGTGATGGTAGGGGTCTGAAGTACCCTCTTAATAATTCAAAGATACGTATTACTCGTTTATTAGTAATAGTTAGTAATAGTTACATTAAGAGACATTAAAAGGGGACATAATAGTATACTTATTATAGGATCCAACTGTATAGGTACCTAATACCTATACCTACTAATTCCTATATTTTTTTTGGTATATGGTTTTATCGTTTATCACTTTAAATCATTAGGTACCAGTATTTAATTCATATATTAATATGACTTGTGTCTAGAAGTTATATATCTATTTCAACCTCCCCTCTTTTAATAACTAAATCCGCTTCTGAATAGTATAATTACTAATTAGCCACTATACTACTATAGGAATCCAATAATTACGGGCAATGTATCCTACGCCACATTCAAAGTACCAATTATTCTGTGGAAAACAGTTATAACAACTTTTAAGGGACCAGGAAAATAAAAGTATCTGAAAAGTTTTAAAAACATATAAACTAATATTTTGGTTACTTTCTTTTCACATTTATTAATTAAACTTAAATAAAATACGAAGCGATAGATCAACTCCATTAGCTTTATTATTATTACCTACATTATTAAATTATACCTATCGGATTTCCGATGAATTATTAACTACGTTATAGGTACTTCCTTGATAAAAAAAAAAAAATAATAATTACATTATATTATATAATACAGCTGTTAAATTAGTTTCGTCGTTACCTATAGCGTAATCGCTATATGTTATAAATTATAACCGTACTTATATATGACGTATTTTAACATTGAAATAGTTAAAAAATATTCGAGACTGTCATAGTTCAGTCGCATTATCACACATTAGTGCCGACGTAATAACCAATGTCGTTATTATGGATTTCCACTATAGTTTATTATGTAAAGGTAAATGTATCTACGTCCTACATCAAAAAATAAATTAAAAATAAATCAGACACCACTTAATCAAATTATGTAGAGTTTATAAACATTTAATATAGTTATTGGAACATCAGAACCTAGGATCGGATAGATAATAATATAGGTATGTGTTATGGTATCATTGGTATCGTGTATCGTCGTATCCAATAGTTACAATTTGGTAACTACAATGGTTAGAATTATGGATCAATCCGCGTGCAGTATGCGCTTACAATTATTATTATTAAAAAGCACCACCTAGTTACTTGCTTTTGCTATAGGTCATCTCGTTACTTCCTAGGCATTATTTATTATTTTTATTTTACAAAAAAATATTATATATTATTATATTCTTTATAGTCTTTAACAACGAGTTAAAAACAATTTTAATTAATTAGGTATAAAGCATAAGCGTTCCACCTTCTATATAATAATTAATAGTGGGTAATCCATTTAACGAGACACTCATTGTTTAAATAACTATTAACGTTTTTAAAAATACATATACATATAATTTTAAGTCGTTAAAAACATAATTTTTCTAAAAAATATAATTTTTTTTTCATTTTTTAGCGGCAACATAATTTTTAATTCCTTTTTTCAAAGCAGAATATTTTTTTGAGTGCTTTGATACATACAATTTGAACTTTGGACGATTATAAATTAATGAGTTATAAGTATTATAAGTATAGATGAGTGAAGTGCAGCGGTACAGGGGTGTCAGCAAAATGTTGGTCTACTAGTCATTACTTTGCTCATCTAAACTAATAAACTAATACTTATAAGTTGTAACTCATTAACTGATAGTCCAAAATTTCATTTTTATGTATTAAAGTACTCCAAAAATATTCTACTTTGGAATAACGAATTAAAAATGATGTTGCCACTAAATAATTTAAAAGAATAAAAAGGATAAAAATATATTTATTTTTTAGAAAAATTATGTTTTTAACTACTTAAAATTATGTAAAAGTATTTTTAAAAACATTAATAATTTCTTAAATAATGAGTGTCTCGTTAAATGGATTACCTACTATTATTTATTATATATAGAATGTGGAACGCTTATTTCTTATATCTAAAATTGTATACTTTAAAGTTTAAATAACTAATTATCCAAAATTTTGTTTTTATAGATAGAATTACTCCAAATAATATTCTGCTTCGAAATATGAAATGTAGGTAACCTACACTATTCTTTTACTTATTTCTTAAACTCAAAAGAGTAAAAAGCGTAAAAAAATTTAAGTTTAAAAACGTTATTGTTCTCTGAATAGTAATTATTAGTGTCTTGCGTTAAAAGGATCACCAAGCCAATATAATAATATTATGAATGTGTTTGCATTTATATATAATACCATATCATATGATAAGTATTAGACATTAGTATTGGTATTAATATGTTACTATGTTATAAAATATAGATATACAGGCTGATTTTTTATCATAAAACACTCATTATTTCAAAAAGTATTAATGTTTTTGAAAATATTTTATACACAGTTTCAAGTTGTTAAAAAAACAACGCTTTTATTAAAAAAAAATATTTTTAAATATTTTTTATCCTTATAATTTTTTAAGTTTTTTAATTTCTGAATGATACATAGACATTTAATTTCTTATTCCAAAGCAGAATATTTTTGAATACATACAAATCGAATTTAGCACAAGTAGTTTATGAGTTTATTAGTTTATGAGTCTTAACTATGACTACAGCAGTACAGCCTGAGTGGAACATAAGAATTTAGAAGTGCAGTTTTCATTTTAATTTACCAATTGATCTAGAGAAATGATAAGAATTCTAAAAACAAATTTGAATTTGTCTTCGTCTACTTGAGATCGACTTTCCCAATTTTTTAATTTTTTAATTTTAACTTCTCCAAAAATATAAATATTCTATTTTCTTTCTTGGTACCAATTTTTTTTTAGGATTTAGTGGTATAAAATCAAAAATGTGGGAGAGTCGATCTCTCATGTAGACTCATGACGACAAATTTAAATCTGTTTTTAGAATTCTTATCGCTTCATTAGATCAATCGGTACGTTGGAATGAAAACAAGTTTAAATCCCTATGTTCAATGTGTGTTAGATCTTAGACTAGGACAGAAAATCACCTCTTCCAACTATCTTACGTAAATATAATAGGTACAGTATATTATGAAATAAACTTAGATTCCCTATACCTATACCTCGTAATAATAGCACCTATAATAACTATATAAGATTGTCTGATAAAGAATAAATAATAAGGTAAGATTAATATAAAATATTTATAAAAACATACATTTATTATATACTGTATGTCATGTGTATGTTTAATGAACTAAAAAAATAGTTTGAATAACGAAGAGTGACAAGTTTTTAGCAAGTGCCGTATTAGGGACATTAACATTGGGAAATTCAAATAATTTATACTTAGCAACTGCACAGCAGATTATGGTCCATAAACTTATTAGGTAGGTAGGTAGGTACTGTTTTACAATGCATACACTGTGCAAGTATACAACCTGACCACCTACTAATTTATTATGAATCTTGCTGTCTCTTAAAAGGCACAAAATAAAAATAATACGAAATCAAATAATGCCTATGTTGGTAGGTACATGGCAGAACCGTTTGGTTGTGTAATTCAAGCATTAATCAATATAAAAATAATTAAATTTAAGGGCATGGAAATTTGACATCAGACGAATTTTTCAAACGCGCTACACACAATTTGCAAACATTTACGAAACCAATCGACTGTATAAACGTGCGTACAATTTATGTGGAACAGTTATTATAAACAATTCATAAATTGGGGAGTATTTGCAAAATATGGCAATTAATATAAATATAATATAATGCATTAATATATTATACAGTGTGTCCGCTCAAACTGCAGGGTACACTAAACAGTTCATTTACCCATATTACTCGTCAGTACCCTCTACATGTTTTTGAGTTATGTTTGCTGGACACGAAACTAGACAATTGGATCATCAATCTCCAGCAGACAGAAATCTAAAATATTTATAGAGTACTGTAGGTAATTGAGTTATAAGTGAACCCCGATTTCGAGGACACACTGTATATTATTGGTATTTACGATACGAATTATTTATACGTGCGAGCAATGTGTGCAAATATTATTAGTAAATAAGTATAAATTGTTGCAATCAACAATAATATTATTATTATTTAACGCTTATTCGCATGGTATTACATAATATTATTTCGTTAATACATTAAAAATCGTACATAAACTGTCCAGTGATATTACCAGTGAAACAGTTTGAAATTGAACGTTTGTAGCAAAAGCAAAGCCACAACTTATACAATACATAATATATAGTTATATGTATAGTTATATCTATCAGTACATTTTACTGTCCCATAGGTTCAAAATCAACAGCTATTGGACCAAACCTCGAGTATAAAACCCCCATTGTATGCAACACTAAGACATAAATCACGCGCTTTAGAGCTTATAGACATCCTTCACACGTCAAATATCGAAAGTCGGAAAGTGTAATTTCACTGTTAAACATAATTTACAAAATTAACACATCACTCCAGATCCGATGACTCTTAAAAATTTAAGTGTGTTAAGCAAGACTCGTACCTTGACCAAGAAAAAATAACTTGTTTTAAAAAAAAACACTAAAATTTAAATAAACGTAATTTAATATATTATTATTAAAGGGACTACAGCGCGACCTGTTTTTTTGCTCAAAAACATGCCTGACAGGAAAAACTCTTACGCCTCGTAGATAGGTCTAATTTCCGTAATTTTTTTCGTTACATAGAGGAAGACTTACTGCAGTGCGCATTGGACTTGGATTTTCAAAATTATTTTTCTGAATCTTATATTACAAGTTTGAATTTGATCCATTTTTACAACTTTTTATTTTTGTATTTTTTTTGTTTTTAGCAACGTAATCAAAAATCGAAGTCCAATGATTCCTGTAAAAAATATTCCTCTATCTAACAAAAAAAAAATTACGGAAATTAGACCAATCTACGAGGTGTGAGAGTTTTTCCTGTAAAGTGTGTTTTGATCGATATAATACACCTTATATAAGTATCGAGTAGTAGATTAGTGGAAAAGTATTATAATTGAGGTGGCAACTAAAATATAAAATTTAATTTTCAAATTTTATAGAATCTCGGTAAATTGGAAAAATTGCAACCAGGGCCCTTAATATATAACATACATATAGGTATAATAAACCTTATTCATATTATTAAGTATTTCACGCTATTACGGCTATGAACACCATAAAAACAATACAACTAGGTATAGGTTGTAAAGAGTAGGCACATATTATTAAACAATATCTATTTAATCTTGAAGATAGAATCAATTAAATAAAATGCGTTGATAAAAGTCTTGCGAGTTTGCAATCACCGCTGGAATCCTTGAAATATTAGAAAAAATCTTAGTTAGTTTATGTCATACAGCATTTTCATTGCCACGTTCACTTTTATTGCATTGTGGGTAGGTGCATTGTTTATATTTGAACAAACGTCACAACGATGAATGGTGAAGGCTTGTATATAATATTATTACGTTGTGCTAATCTCCAACTAATATTAATAACTAATTTATATATTATATACATAACATATTTACAATTTACATAATATATTATGTATCATACGAATTGTGTGGTATTTCATATGCATATGTTTAAATATACAATTTAGTAAAAACGTCCACGATGGACCTGATTTTTTTGTTTTTGGTCTTTTCACATAGATGTAGAATGGTTCGTCATGCAAGCTATGTATGAAAACTGCATAATACCTTATTTTATTATACCTAGCCGATTTTTACTAAAAAAAGGTTTTATTGCCCAATAATAAAATATAGAGCTCTTGTGATATTTAACTCGGTTTTATGTTCTAATTCTTATTTCATTTTAAAATATTAAAAAATGAACCGTCAAAACATAAATGTTTACGTCACGTAATTCGATACGACAATATTTCTATGTCACAAAAAAAAATAATTGTATTTAGCTATGAGTATTTTTATTACATAATATATTATAAGTTGTTAGTTTATTACCATATGAAACAGTTTGCAAATGTATACATTACCAACTAGTGGCGTCCGCAGGATTTTTCAATGGGGAGGGCTTGAAAATTAGTTACAATTTTATTTTTATTTTGTCCAGTCTAATAATTTCAGAAGTTTATTTGAGGTATTTTAAAATGTTTGTAACTTTTCAACTTTTTTGGAGGAAAAATCTGATCATAAGCTTCGATGCCCAGTGTATATTTTTGGAACAAATTGGATCTAGTTGGTAATTTTAGGAGGTCGAAATTGAAAATGCTCAGTGCTTTTAAAAATAATTCGAGGAAAAAAAATGAAAATTTATTTAAATTGTTTGGTAACAAAAGCTTGGTTATACCGTCCTCACACGGATTGTATTTGATTAATTAATTTTTTTTTTCTATAAATGTCAATAAAAAATTATTAAGCCAGTCAAAAATCTTAAAAATGTAATTCGTAAGTTTTTTTTATTATAGCTAAAATATTAACGATACATGACCATCTTGGTTATTTTTTATAAGCATTTAAAGTCCAAATTTCGTCAAAACCACAGCTAATTTGTAGTTCAAAACTTATAAAATATAAAATATGTATAGCTAAGGCTGGACAATTTAATACAAGGTCTTTCATACAAGTAGTTCATACTTTTACCTAAACAATTACAGATAATTTATGAAAATTGGTATTCAAATACAATGTTTTTTCAAAAACGAATTCATTCTGGTAAGATATAATATATGAAATTTACGTCTTGCTTTCCATAGTTGACAGTTTAAACTTGATTAATATTTTTTTGAAAAACTAATAATAATATTTCAATCAGACCATATTATGTGGCTAATTTTATATCCCGAGGACTGAGATCATTATAAATGGTCACATACCTACATATACTTACATCACGCCGGCCCCACCAATATCGAATTTTTGAAGATGTCTCACACCAATATTTAATTCGTCATAAGTAATTTTTATGAATTTGTACTTTCATGGTTTTTCAATTACCTGTACATATACTTAAAAAACGATGTCACTCTAGCCACACCTCAGAGCGAAATTGCTGTGTTTTCATATTTTTTCCTATGCGTGCAGCTTTATTAGCTAGTATTGTATAGCTTATATAGTACCCATCGTTTATCGCGCTTGCAGTGTTGACAATAATATTATTTGTAGGTAACAATACAATAATAGGATGACTATGCCTATTAATTTTGGAGAGTTATTATTGACTACTGTAGTGCCACAGTTAAGTAGGTATTACAATTTGTTTTTTGTCATAATTCGAAATATGAATCTTTTTATTATTATCGTTTTCGTGTTTAGTATGTTATACGAACAATCTGAGTCAGTCAAATTATATTATATAAATGAGCCGTTTTATGTGAATAAATTCAAAGTTGAATTATTGGTTTCCATAAAAATATTCAAATATCATATCGATAAGCCAGTAGTCAGTTGTATCAGGAGGTGGATAGGTAGGTACGGTAGGTACATACGACAATAATAATATCAAAGGTGGGCATTAACTTGTTAATTTTTTATTAAGTTTTTAACTTAACTAGTTAATTATTTTTGTTTTTAACTTATTAACTTATTCAGTTAAAATGTTTATTGTTGTAACTTAACTTTTTATAGTTAACTATCATTGTCATGCAGTTAAGTTAATTTAATTTTTGAGTCATGCGTAATCAACTAGGCAATACCGATTGGTCGACTTTTTTACGATTTTAGTAATTTATTTTCGAATTATATATTATAATAATTTAATTTTTTACACAGTTTTAAATATCTTGGTAAATGTTTTTATATAACAAAATACTATATTAGTATATGACTTAAAAATATTGTACCTTCAAAAAAATTCACTTTTTTTAACTGAGATAAGTTAATTTTATTTTCTCTCTTAACTTTAAACTTATCTAGTTATTATATTAATATTTTATAATTATCGTGTACGATGACTTTATAAGTACGACGAAACACCTCAGACATTCTGTACAAGCACATGTGTGTATTTCTGTTGTATATAGGTATGATAAGTCGACGAACACTAATAATATTTATTGTTGAACAACAAATAAACCTATGTCACCACCGCGGTGGACCGGTATAATAATAATAATAATAACGGCAATAGCCGATGTTAGATTATTATAATATTATAATTTATAACTGCAGTATATGTTGTATCCGTTCGGCTGCACAATTCTTGAATTGTCTGTTCGGTTACCGACGTAGGTGTATGGTTATTGTGTTATGATTACCATACTATACTGCACTCACGCGACTAGCATGCATATTATTACCTATATGTATCTCACTAGCAATAATGCAATATAGTGTTATACCTAAATAGGTGCCAATATAATATTTCCTTATGACCTTATCGAAATTATATTTGGTTCGAGCAACTTTTTTAAAAATTTCTACCCACCACAATGCTAACAAAAAAGTTAATTTAAAATGTTTCTATTATTTTTTTAACATATTTTTATTAAACTATATTAAAACGGACGTTGTCCGTTTCGCCCAAAAATGACCTTGCCCGTTTCTCCCGGGTACCCCCCCAAATTGTGTTTCTTTATGATTTCCGTTTCTCCCAGAGTAGTTTAGACCAATTTAAAATTAAGTTGGCAGTTGGCACTAGTTTAGTCAAATATTATAAGCGAACGTCAAGAAGAAATGGTTTCTGATCCCTAAAAGATGACTGTTATAAAAGACTAATTTAATATTTTTAAATACAGTGGACACAATTTATATGGATGGAACTTTTTAATATTGGGCTAGATTTTTTACGAAAATGGACATTATATACCGTTAATTTTTTGTCTACTTCCCGATAAAAAGTATGAAACATACTTATATACGCTTCATGTAATTATTGATAAATGTAAAGGAATTAATTTGAATTTTTCACCTAAATATATAACAATTGACTTTGAAGTGGCCATACACTCAGCTGTTAATGAAATATGGCCTCTGTCAAAGAGAGTTGAATGTCGTTTTCATCTAACACAGGCGTGGTTTAGAAATATTCAGCGGTGTGGCTTAGAAATAGAATATAAAAAAAAATCAGATATTAGCAAATGGATTAAATACACTTTTGGTTTATTATATTTGAATCCCGAAGAAGTGTCTGATTGTTTTTTTGAAGATTTGATGCCAGAATGCCCAACTGACAATATAGAATCGTTAAATATTGTGATTATTTAGTAAACATTATATTTCTGATGATAGTATATGATCATGTAATTCAGCGAGTCGTTTCATTCGTTCTTCAATGACCATTTTTATTCTAATTCTCCAACTATATTAAGTTGGTTAAATGTTGTGATAAATTTTGTCCAAACAGATACATATACAAAAATCAATAGCATTGAAATACCAAAAACATCAAAAGATATAAATATAATTAAAAGACAAGTACACAATCAGAAACAAATAACGAGGTACCGATCAAATGCAATTTCTCGCTATGAATTCATTAAAAGTATGTGCAATAATTTTAAAAATAAAGTGTAGGTATTAATAAATATATTTTAAACGGTTTTGATTTTTTAATAAATATTGTGGATTAAATTTTAAATTTGTTAATTGTTAAAAAAAAAATGTTAGAAAACAAAAAGTATCGCCTCCTCGTGGTGTTTTCTGGATAACTGATATAAATGATACTCAAATATTAAAATATTATAATCATTGCCAACTTAATTTTAAATCGGTCTAAACTACTCTGGACGAAACGGAAATCATATAGAAACAAAATTTGGGCAAAACGGGTACCCGGGCGAAACGGGCAGGGTCATTAAAACTGTTGCAGTTTATCAAAATAACTTTGTCGTTTCTCACGTTTAATATTATATGACAACAGACAATGTCTGATGACTGATAGGTAAGGGAAGAAATTTATACTTATAGAGACAGTTTCAAAGTAAACAATAATTAATGCCCTTGATCTTTATACTTGGTCGACGTTTGAATAGAATTAGTTTATTGGTGTCAAACGCCATTTTTAAATGTCTCCCGGTGACCCCATCCCGAAAGTATACGCTAACGAATATTCTGCCAATATAGTCAATACAGGGTTTGACGGCCGGCCGGATATCACACACAATCTATTTATATATATATATATTTCGACTGTATATTTT
>WHPZ01587451.1:3973-35549 GCA_016617965.1 Macrosiphum rosae | reverse complement strand
ATAAATAAAAAAATAATAATGTGTTTTATTTTTTGACAAATCGTGAAATAGTTATTTTTTTAACGTTTGTGTGCAAATCTTAATAGTTAGGTGTAAATAAATATAAATTTATAATTTAATCATGATTAATTTAAAATTAACAATTTAGGTTTGTTGATGTTATCACTGCACTGGACAAATAGTAATTGTACAAATGAATAGGTTTATGTGCTTGGGAAATATAGTTAAACGGTTTATTATGAATAATAATAATCATGATTTAACTAATACCAACCTTGTAATTTAAACGTACAAACAAGTAAACTATATAAATTATTTAATTAAAACAAATTACGAATTTTAAACCTCATAACAATGAATAATAGTTGTTTTATGTAATGTCCGTATCTTATAATATTATTATTATTGTACATACATATACATAAATGTAGGCCAGTCTTATATACCTACGTAATTAGGAGTTAAATAATTAAAATATTCGCTTGGTGTTATTTAAAATCTTTTTTTAATTATATAATGTAACCATTTTGCATATCGCATCTACAAATTTTGAGATATCCTTTGGCTTCCATTCATTATTTTTGGGCCACAGTCTATCCTTTTTAATCTTGATTTGCCGCGGGTTTCGAATTTTTCACACTACACTTCATTTTTATACAATTAAAATAATGTTTATGGTCGTATCCTACGGAGTTTAATGTTTTTAAATACGATATTGTACAAACGTCGGAAAAAAGTTATAATTTCGTTAATCATTAAATGGTGAGGTTTATAGAACAGCGACGTACGGTGACAAAGTAGTGAACAAATTAAAATCGCGTCAGCAGGAAAAAAGATTTATATAAAAAACAAACGATATGGGACCTTGCAGACTCCGGAGATCTTTCGATTTGGTTCGTACGTCCATTTTTCAAAAAGGAGCTTTATATAACAAGCACGGTGAACATCGAATCGATAACCGAGCAGAAGCAGCATACGAGTGTAGCATTATTCGTATTACAACGAATAATTGCAGATAACAATACCGCACTCGCATCACGCATGCGCGAACATATACGACAGTATCCGTTCTACCTCAATACAATATGTCTGTAACTCGTACATTGTAAATGTTTAATGTATAAGTTTGTTTTCGAGCTAATCAGCGTGGCAGCGGTCAGACGACCACGGAATAATCAGATTCAGACATAACATCTGTTCGGGTAAGTACTTAGTAATGCGCGTATAATACCGCAACAAAAACGACCTTTACACCGGCATTTTTTTTTGAGATTAAAATATTATATATATAGGCCATATTTCAACGACATTTTTAGAAAAATTCAAATTGATTTAAATGTATGTACCAATCTACATTACATGTAGCTTATAGATTGCCCCGAGTATTGCGGTCGTTGAAGTCATTTATTACGAAATCATACCTACATTATACTTAGACAATTTGCCATCAAGAACATTTTAAAGCTAATCGGGTATTACTGTTTAAGTGTGGTTTTTGGAGTCATGACACTTAAATTGGTATACATCGGAAGAGAATAATATTTTGAAGAAAATTACACGTTATTTTTTGAATACACCTATATTTAGTATATTTTTAGGAACAAAAAAATTATTTATATTTTTTACCCTTTTATACAGGCTTCACTTTTTGTTGTACACTCATTTAGAAAAACGGAAGTGTATCAATAGCTTCGAAATATTATTATTTTCTACAACTAATATTCTGTCAATAGTTATTGTGTTTTTTTCCCTCTAAAACCCAATCACTGTTCCCCGCAGGTATGTTGTTATACACTGATATAAAGTTAAGGGCGTGGAGTAAGAGGTACAAAAGTAAAAAAAAATAAATAAATATAGAAAGCGGGCGAAACTTATTCCTCGGGATCGGCTACTTCTGCATTCACAATATTATGGAGCGTATTGTTTCGATGCCCCATATCGGCCACTCGATTTGTATTCATCCTCGCTGGAACAATCGACCTCACTGCATAATCCGGTGCAGGTCGACTTTGACAAATCCTAGGATATCAACCGTGGTTTGTTTCACACCCGCGTGTACGGTAACCTAAGCGTAAATTATAACGATATATTATACACGTAAGTGCGCGCGTTTGTGTACGCTATTGTTAGAAATCCATTCTTGTCATCGTCGCCGCTGCCCATCCTATAATAATAAACAGTGTCGTCGTTTATATTATTCGGCAAATAACTTTTAGGCGGCGGCGGCGGCCGAACTCGAAAACCACCGAGTGATTTTTTGATCTTTACGAAATGTCGATATATTATTTTTTTTCCGCCAGTTTCTTTTCGTTCTACTATTATATTATTATTATCCAGACTCCGTTTTCTGGATCTTTTATTTTTGTATACATATATAATATTATATATATATTTCATACGTATACTTTTATATGTGTTACTCGCTATACACGAAAACTGAGTTGTTCCAACACGAAAGTAGTAAGAAAAAGAAACAAACGTATGAACAAACAAACGAAATGAAATGAAACGTATGGATATAGTGATTTCATATTCTCGGTGACGGTATCATAATAATTCCAAGGAATATTATTGTAATATCGAGAAGTAGAAAAAAAACTGTACTACATGTGCGACGGGGTGCACAAGTGCGTGCGGTGTGTGCGTTTGTGTGCGTCTGGGTATAGAGCGGAATTGGGCGGGGAGAAAAATAGACCGGAAGAAGAAGAAGAAGAAGAAGAAAAAGTTTCATGCAGACGACTAAGACTATCACACCCTCGTTTCGGCCACGGTACCACGATTAACGTCGATGTTTATTGCTCGGGATTTTGCGCCAAGTCGGCATACACTATTGTGTGTATATATATTATATATATTATATATATAAACGATATTTCTAAGTGGCTTTGACGCCCGATATTTTGGCATTCAGCCCCGAAAACACTAATTATTGTAAGACGTATGTGATTTGTTTCGGATGTGTTTTGTGTCTATACCCTCCCCGGTTTTATATAAGACATTGCCAATTCGAAGTCGAACACGTGAGTAAATCTTTTTAATGAATATAATTTAATTTATAATTTATCAATTGTTAAGATACGATCTCTATCATGTTATATTATTATATTATTTCATGGTGCAGGTCTTATATCATGCGCTTACCTTCATATTTCAAATATTATACATAGGTGCATGATACACATATATGATGTTACCATAATACCATGGATGGTGCAATGTAGGTAATAACGAAACAGCTTGGGCAATATCATAAACGCCTAACATTAGCAGACGATATCGTCAATGCTTCGGCATTAACAGAAAAAAAGGCAATCTTTTAAAAATCAAATATTTTGTCATTACCATTACAACTTTGAGATTACCTTAATGATACTACAACTGGTAGACAATATTGATCATTTGGTTTAACAAAATATTTAAAATGAGGTGAGAAATTGAAAACGACGTTACATAGGGCACAGAAAAATAGGTCAACTATATAGATAGGTACTATAATATGTTATGCAATGTGCCAGTTCACGGTGTGTACAAAATACAAATATTATAACAAATAAGTTGTCCGCTATCGTGATTTATATTGTAGGTATACCTCCTATATACTACGTAGATGTATCTGATGGTCGATGAATCTTTTACTTAATACTGTAAAATCACCGACATATTATAACAGAGCCCGAAAGTATGTTATTATTAGTACTGATTAGACAAATTGATTTTACAGCTCAAGTCAGTTTCTAATTCAACAAGCAAATTGAATGAACGTTTCTTTTTATCAATTATAGCTATAAAGGCTGGAATTATTATCTAGAAAATATTGCTGATTGCATCATTAATATATTAATATATTAATATACTTGTTGTGACTAAAAAAAAAAAACCAACAATTTTATTGAGTATGTATATTTGGATTACTAACGCGATTATGGTCATCATTGGGTGTTATAAAAATTATACCTACTCTTATACTATTAAAATACTTAATTTGAAAATAATTTATTTTGAGTTTGAAATATAATATTAGTATAAGTTTAAACTTAAGTCTATAATTATAACTATGTTTTCCATGATAATTATTTCATTATTATCACTTCTTGTTAATCTACTAATTATTACAATGTATTTATAAATTGCCGTTTGGCGTTAAATAAATAAATAAATAATATAATATAATATAATATAGTATACCTACAGTGTAATCCAACTTTTAAAACATTATTTGTTAAGATAGATTTTAAATGCATTGGTTTTCACTGTTTCCATTTTACGACTTGTCTCTTAATGGATGTATAATAATATTATTTTCATAAATTTCAATTGTTCTTTTCATAACTGACAACGTTAGATAAAATAGATTGCATATTATAATGCAAAAACACTTATTGTTATTAAATAACTTGACATAAACAAAAACAAATTTTATTGTTAAACATATAATATAATATAAGTCATGGTAGAACATAAATACATAATATAGTTAAATAAGTTGTATATATTAATTTTAGTTTTATCTCATCAAAAGCTTTTTTTGTAATTAAATTTTTCTTTTGTTACTTATTTTATTTTACTCTGAACCGATATCTAGTAAGAAAATAACTTTTTTTTACAGTTTATAATTATATAAGAAATAAAGTACTTAATTTAAATTATTATTGACCATTATCAATATTATTAGTTTTGTTTAAAGTTTTGAACTTAAAACAGTTTTACTGTTTACAATATTAATTCACGTATAAATATTATGTGAGGATTGTTGGGGATTCTCAACAAATGTTTTTTAAAACCAGAATATAGAAAAATATATTATGCTGTAAAGTTCAAATTATTGTTTGATTTAATTTCCTAGGAAAAATGTATTAAAACCATGGAGGGCAATTGTGATTGACTTCGATATTGATAGTGGACAATGGATATATTATGTTGATAACGATAAAAAAAAATTTACTTAAAGTCTGGTAGGTATCTATTATGACGTGTAGGTAACATAAAACCTTTAGGATAATTTTTTTACCATTTTGATATTATAAGAAAAGAAAAATTTATAATTTTCAGATGGTATAAATCTACAGAAATATTAAAATAGACATGTGTTGCGTATGTTTTCCAATCAATATTAATATAATAATTAATCGACCATATATTCATACAAAACTGTATGGCAGAATAGTACTAATACTATGTAGTATTGCAGTGTACTCGTGTTCATTGATATTGACTATTAAACGTAATCTATTTTGTACATTTTTAATTTTAATTGTAATATTGTATTGTATTTTTTATTGACTATTAAATTTGTAATTTTTTTCCATTTTTGTCATATTAATATATTATACATATTATGCTGGGTATTTTACAAAGACTTACGATTTTAAATAATAATAATTCCTAAACATTTTAAACTAGTTGTTGTATACCGTATAATAGGCTTGGGAGATCACATTAATATTAAGTAGGTACAATATAGGTACATATTACTTAGCCATACATTAATTTATGATGTATAATATTACATTCCATAGAAATTATAAAATGTTTAGTTATTTACATTTGGAACTGCATAAATAATTCTTAGTAGGTATCCTTTTATCTACTTATCATTGTATTATATGTTTGAAAATTCAATTTTAGATGTTTTAACTGCATGCGACTCGGTAGATTTAAAGCGTGGAATGTTTAAATTTGCCTGTCTTATGAACATTAAACGATTCTATGTAGTATCATCAAAATACTTCATACCGACAATAGTCAAGGCTGCAAAATGTCCTTTTAAGATGAAAAGTTTCGTGTCTTATAAGATTAAAGAAGTTTAAAAAATAATATGAACATAAGAGACTTGAGCTTATTCATTCACCGGAAGTAATTTTAGAAAATGATCCTTTAGGAGGTACCCGTTGCATTAAAACGAATAACGATATTTTAAATTAAAGTTGTAGAAGTATAACGTTATTTGTTTATTTTGTAAATACTTTGCTCATAATTAAGTATGGTTTTTATCGTATATATCTGCATAACGAAGTGTTTAAGAAGTTCGTAAGACAAACAGTTTTACAAAAAACATGCTAACTTGATTATGAGTAAAAGTTACAGAGAGACACGTACGATGAAGCTGAGAACTTTTTTTTGTAATTTTGAGTTTACAACATACCTAAATTTAAGAGGTTTAAACTTAAGAGTACTGATTTTCGTGTCAATAAAATTTTTTCAAACTATAATTTAGGACCGAATATGAGGTCAAAATACTTGTACATCTTAAAATATTCAAAATCTCTCTCCTTATCCTATCTCCTATCCTTATCCATACACATTGAGTAATTATTTTCAAACACCAAACACCAATAGTCCAAAATTCGTTCTTTCATAAGAAAAAAAGTTATATCATTGATTTCAAAAAGTATAGTTGTAAGTATAATTGCTAAAATATATTATTAGTTATGATTAAAAAAAAAGTAAATAATGTAATTTAACTTTGAAGTGGATACGAAATCAACGAAGTTAACAAAATTATTTTAAGTACTTATTATTTACTATATTTCACTAGTATGTTTTGGTTCATATTCTGCTTTTTTCTTTCAGTAATTTCGATATTGTGTATTAAAATGTATTACATACAATTTTAGATATTATTAGTTACCCATTGTGGTATATATTTTGTTTATAAATTATTAAGTTATTTGTAAATTTTGAATGTGTCGATACAATTATTTAAATAGTGGGGTAAGAATGAATTCTCAAAAACGTGTAGTAAATTTACATATTTTAAAATTAAAATAGATTATGAGTATGGAGAACTTTAACTTTATTAGTTCCCTCGTTCCGTCGATTTTGTAGGCGAGTAAGAACTTAGCAAGTGAAATATTAAAATTAAATTTTAACCTAAAATCTTTATAATTTGTTTAGAGTTGTATTATGAAATACTTACGAGGAACCTTGTATTACATTTTCAAGAATTTTGATAGATTGAACATTTTTAATCAATATTCAAAGAAAAAAAACCAAATAACCAAAAATCGTCAATGTCAAATATCTATAAATAACTTGAAAAATAGATACTGGCAATATTTCTTCAAATTATATAGGTATATATAATATATAGTTAAATAATCTATTATTTATTTTTGTTAAATTTCAACAATTTGCATTTATATCAAACGAATTTAAGCACGTTTAATGAATAATATTTATATTTAATTTCGAAATTTAAAAATAAAATAGCGATTGAATTCATTGTGTCATAGTGGATAAATATTTGAGCTTAGATAAATGTATTACCAACAAGGTTAATGATTACTGAAAAATAACGATAACAATTAAGTAGGTATTAAACAATTAACATATGGCCATGGAAAAAGAACATCAATATTTTTTTTGTATATTAATTTAATGTTGGGAAAACTTTATCATACAATTTTGCTTCTAGTACTTAATTACCCTGCTTTCCCCTACAAGTCATACTGCAAGGACGGGCGGATGGTTTGAGTGAATATTGTCAATGCGTTCGCGTGGTTCCTAATTAAATTTGTTGTCGAGAAGACAACGTACCCGTATGTGTTGTTTCAGTCTTATTAGCGAATAACATATCTAAATATATGGTCAGCTGTTCTAATTTTGTGTTGTAAGCTTTAACATAGTAAATTTATCTGCTATGAAACTTAAAGGGTAAGAGCATAATCAATGTTCTTTGATGGGGTTTTTTTTAACGATAGTTTAAGTCTTAAGCAATTTTAATTATTAATATTTTACATAATCAAAACTTGGTTAAAAATTTAAACATCGTGAAATCCAATGAAAGAACACAAATAATGATCCTACCTTTAAGTTTGATAATAGGTCAATTTACTTTAATATTAAGTTAGTAACACAAAATTGAAACTGCTGAATGCATATTTGCCATCTAGTCGTTTGTAAGAAGGATACTACACATTATGGCACGACGTCCTCTTAAAACGCCGCTATCGCACTCCACTCGAAAAGATAAGATAAAAGAGGCCACTACACACGACGACGAAACATCGGTTGGGTGACGACGATTTGTGTTCATATTAGTTCAGGCCGTGCCCGAATCGTGTCTGGAGTTAACCTGTGCATTGTGCAATATTTGTTACCGTCGTCATTACTTGGGTTACGTAGAAATCATCATAGTTGTCGTTGTCAGAAATTATGTTCAAACTCCTCGCGGTCCTATCAGCGGCGCTGCTGTGTGCCCTGGTCCGTGGACAAGAAGATGCAGATGACAAGAAGATGGACGTGTTCCGGTTGCCAGAAAATACGAGCCCCGTGTCGTACGATTTGTGGTTCGCTCCAAACATGAGTGACTTTACGTTCGAAGGCTGTGCCAAAATATTAGTGGCAATTAACACTGCAGACACCATCTCGGTGACGCTCAACCTCAACAACTTAACGGTGACTAACGTGGAGGCTAAGGACGTCTCGATCAACCGGGACGCGGTGGTTACCGGGTTCGAGTACCAGACCAAAAACGAACAATTCGTAATCCGTTTTCAAAGGGCCGTACCCAAGGATAAACAGTTGCTTTTGACCATCAAATACAAAGGGTACATCCGGGATGACAAGAGAGGTCTGTACAGGAGCTCTTATATTGAAGATGGAGTGACAAAGTGAGCACCTACTAATGTTTTTGTCCTTGTTATATTTATACTTCACATTATTATTATATTGACTGTGCACAAATTAAGGCTAAAATTTGATTTTTGAGGGAAATACCTGCAAGTGACTTGTCACACAATGACGAATTCTGAAGAGTAGTTTTTTTGTTGACTTACGACTACATTGAGTCTGTCTGCCTAACAGGTGGTTGGCCGTGACGCAATTCGAATCGACGTTCGCGAGGTTAGCATTCCCGTGCTATGACGAACCTATGTACAAGGCTAAGTTCAACATAACGGTGGTGAAGCAAAAGGGTCAGACAGCATTGTCCAATATGCCGATCCTAAGAACCGAAGAAGGGTAAGGACGCTTTAATTATATATCGAATGCGTATTTGATACATGATATTACAATTTATAAATGTCAACACAATCAGTAGGTACATCGTATATGAACCTTTATTAAATTCAAGACGTATTAAATGGTATTATGTTTTGAATTACAGAAAAAATCTTAATTGGTTTTGTTCTAAAGAACGTGTCAAAAACATGACCCTTTTAAATGTGCTTACGTATTTGAATTATTTTTTTGAATTTAATTGTTATACCATAAAAAAATATCCCGAAATGACTAGCATTCTATACACGATAAACATGAAATACTAATATATTACTTTCAATCAGCTATGAATTATTCAACACAACAATTTTAAACACATTTTACTGCAAAAAAAGAATTTTTTGATATACTAAGAAGTAGATTTGTTGAAAAAAATCACTTTCAAAACATATTTGAAAAACAAAAATGTATAGCGCATACGTGTACATACCACAGTATGGCGTCACGGTTATAATTATCTACAAAAAGTAAATGGTCTCAACAATTTAATAAAAAGGTGTGACAACAATAATTATTAAGCGGGGCACTCAATTATTGTTTATTTGCAAGATAGGTAATAGTATTATAGGCTGTATTAAAACTCAAAAGGTACTTGTACGGTTTCCTCTAAAATCGGTTGGGTTTTCAAGTACATTATGATTAATGTATGTATTAAATGAAAAATATCTATCGAGTGCTTATGACCTTATAATAATAATGTGATATTCAATTAATGTAAATTAATATTAGATGTTTAGGTGAATGTATTAGTTTTTGCAAGCCGTATACCATAATAAATATACCTATATACAGTGGCGTATACCTATGCTACAATTGAGACAATGAGACATATTATGAATAAAAACAGACATTTAGTGCTGCACCATTAAGGCATTAAGCAAACGAAAATAAAATACCAAACGATAATTTAATAAAATATAACTATTATAATACGTAACCTAACCTATTATTAGAACAATATGTTTTTCAAATTTATAACGATTTAAAGATTTCTACCACTCGATCCGTGCTCATATGTGATATTTGAGCATGCATATAGAGCTGATATAGGATAACTCTAAATGCACACGAAAACATTTTTTTCAAAATTTTAATAATATTTATATATTCAGTACACATCTTAATATTTATAATTTAAACATAATATTGAATGATTAATTTTGCTGTGCGTCTTGTGGTAATATATAATGTGATATTATTATATATTAAACAGTAAAATAAACAGTTTATAAATTTCATACTTTTATTTTATTTTAATTATTTTAAAAATTTGAAATTGTAGTCAATGTCCATTTGTTAAAGCCTTAAATGTAGTGTGTCACCTGTACATCTAGTAGAGGTACAGTTCATAAAAAAACAAAAAACATTTTTACGTTATTTCCATTATTAATCAAACTAATGCCCTGCAGTGCCATTTTATGTAACAAAGTAAAATTAGATATATCATAATGGTTTTGATCACCACTCTCGATGAAAATATTATTTTATTATGTGGCTTATTATTTTACGTAATTATTAAATATTATAACAAGCAATTAATAGTATGGAAAAATTTATACACAAACAAATTAACTGTTAAAATATTCATCTTGTGGTAATAATTAGGTCAAATCAATTTTTAGGTACTCAATACTTTATATTTGCAAATAATTCTGATGAATATAGTGGTACTGGTATATTATCGAGATTACACATAAAGTATTATTAAGTGGTGTCGAATATAATTAAATAATATTGACAATCGTGAATTTAGATTAGTATTAAAGCCTTGTAGTTTTGATACGATGTACGTTGTTTAGTTAACCTCAAAAGTTAAAAAGGTTCTTATGTAGCCACAATAATATAAATTGAGGAAAGATGACGTGATATTTACATGTAATATTTGTACTAATACTTATCTGTTTAGAGATTTAGTTAAAAGCTATGACATTACAATAAAATATGAATGTGTACAAAAATGTGCATTGTTGGATAAGATTAAATTTAGAGCAATATTATTATTATTATTATCATATAGTGAAATTAATATTATGAACTATAAAGGCTTTTGAATTTAATTGTAGTTGTATTTAAAAATAAAAATAAAAATATAATAATTTGAATTTTAGTCCAGAAAACACCACTGTTTACTTCGAAGAAACTCCACCGATGTCCACTTACTTGGCGGCCATTTATGTCGGAGAATTCGTGCCAAACCAAAATGATTCAAAAATAACAATTTACACACACAAAGGAAAGCAGGGTCAAACTGAATATGTAGCGACCGAAGCTCCAAAACACCTCAAAGTGCTGGAGGAGTACACTGCCATCAATTACATGCTTCCCAAAATGGATCTGTTGGCGATACCCGATTTCCTTGCCGGAGCGATGGAAAACTGGGGTATGAACACCTACAGGTAAAGTTCAAATGAATCACTACAGGAGAAGACGCTAATCAGTACGTCTTTTTTCTGTCAAAACAACTAAAAAAAAAAAAAAATCATCGTTTGGTTTTTGATCAGGGAGTCCTTATTGTTGTTGTCAAATGATTCAAAAACGAAAATCAAAATCCGATCGTCAGAAGTTGTGCAACACGAGTTCACACATCAGTGGTTCGGCAACTTGGTCACCTGCAAGTGGTGGGATTATACATGGCTGAACGAGGGTTTCGCAGCATACTTCCAATACTTCGCAACCGGCATGGTAATGTACAATTTATTAATACGTGGCTTATTATTACGTTCGTTTTGTAAATTTTCACAATGCAATGTACAAATTATTTTTGACAATAATTGGTGTAGGTGAGGACCAGTTGGCCGATGGAAGAAATGTTCCTGATCGACGAGGTTCAGAATTCAATGGCATACGATCAGACTCCGAGACATCCCATAACCGCGTCTGTGAATACTCCCCAAGAGATTAACGACATATTTGATGCCATAACGTATAGGAAGGCGGCGTCAGTTCTGAGAATGTTGAGTTACATGGTGACCGAAAATCTGTTCAAATTGTCCCTTCAACGTTATTTGAAAGAACTCAGGTGAATAATTATAAATGGTTTACTTCAGCACCTACGTCTTAGGTTAACAAAACATTTAATTTCATATTTATTGTATATTGTATACTGATAATTAACTGCATTATTTGTAAAAAATAATTGTTGCATTAAATTATTATAGTCAAAAGGCAGCGACTCCTACGGACCTGTTTTCAGCATTTGACTCTGTGTTATACGAAAGTAATTATGACATTGGGAATGGATTGACAGTAAACGAATTCATGTCGAATTGGACTTTACAATCGGGATATCCGGTTCTGAATGTTACGAGAAATGCAACTACAAATACATTTTCAGTGACTCAAGTAATCAAACAATGATCATTATATTATATTATTAAAAATATTACAATTTATTTGAATACATAGATGACACATACCTACATTTAATCAATACAAAAATAATAATGTTGTACTTAGACTTAAAATTACCCCGTAAATATAATTACTTCATATTCGTTTTTAGAAGATCTTTATAATTATATACTATTTTTTTATTTTATATAGAGTCGATTTTACGTGAATAAGACCGATACAATCATCAACGAGATGGCGGCATGGCACATTTGTCTCACGTACACAACCGATGTGAGTAAAAATTTCACTTACAACAGTTCTTCCGTTTGGACGAACAAAGAATCACCGTTGACCGTTTTCAAAGCCCCCGAAGGTATTAATTGGTACCTGTTTAACCCAAAAGCAATCGGTAAGTGTTAACGTGATACCTTCAGAGCTGAATAATAATCAATCTCAAACTGATCTGTCAATTTATCAGGATTTTACAGAGTGAACTACGACGTCGACAACTGGATGGCGCTGATCAAGCAGCTGAACGAGACGCACACCGATATCCATGTGCTCAGCCGAGCTCAGCTGATAGACGACGCGTTCAATTTGGCGAGGTCAGGCCAGTTGGACTATTCAGTGGCATTGCACTTGTCCAAATATCTGAAGTATGAAAACAATACTACACCTTGGTATTCGGCGATGAATGTCTTCTCGTACTTGTTAGAGCGCATGCCCCGTAGCGGTGAAGGATATGAAGACTTCAAGGTATTCACATATATTTTATTCTACTGGATATATAAATTTTGTGTAATGTTAATAAACTAGTAGATATGTAATGAGAACTTCAATTTTATTTTGCGCTTAGACTCATGTCAGCAGTTTGGCTGGGACCATATACAAGAAGCTAGAAAACCTCGTGTCGAGCGGCAACACTGAGTTTAAAGTGTTGAGTGCTTGGGAAACATTTTCAAGTTGGGCGTGTAGGTTGGAGAACAAATACTGTTTGACGAAAGCACAGGAATACTTCAATAAATGGCAAGCCGGAGAAAAGTCAGTAACTATATTATTATACTATATACTAGCACCATGACCATTCAAATACCTAACTTAAATAATTGTACTGTACAGAATACCTGCTGATATCAAGGACGCGGCTTTCTGCATCGGAGTGAAGAACAGCAAAGGTCCATCGGTATTTAACAACATGTTAGCGTTGTATAACAGCACGAACTCAATTTCAGAAAAATCTTCAGCTGAGTCTGCTTTAGGATGTTCTACCAACAGGACACAATTGTCTGAGTATGTTATTTACTTAGTGCCATAAATTATTGTTACCATTGAGTGACAAATAAGTAACGCTTGAAACTGTCTGTTTTATGTCTCAATGTAGTACTCCGTTTCTATTAACATATTTCGAGTGACGTTTTACATCGATTTGTTACTTGTATATACACGCATTAAGTGCCAAATTTACTTTTCATACAGCCGACTGTGCATGATTTGTCAATATTTCAGTTTATAGACCAATATTGACCTAAATAATGATAGTAATATTGAAAAATGAGAATAATATCTGTGGTGTTAATTAATTGTTTTATTTCACTTTTATAATGACAAAAAAACTATTGTGAAATTACCATCTGTATATTTACCCGACTTCATTCGGGCTAAAATCAATTCATCTTTATATCGTTTTCCAACTTGAGTCAGTTGAAATATATAATACAAACACTATTACAATAATTCATTTTAAAACTTTTCACTTCTTAATTCTGGATATATTTTTTATGTAAACACAAAAAAATGGAGACAGATTCAACGAATACTTAAAAGCGCCTACGTAAATCCAATATCGTTAAGATTGGTATCTATTTGTATGCGTCTACATTTAAAATATGTACAAAATAAAGAAAAAAAATCCTAAAAGTAATTATTTTAGTTGTTTTCATAAGTATTAGATTTTAACATGTTTTATACAAAAAATATTTATTTTGTAAACAATTTTAAATGAGAGTATCTCTACTAATATTTATAAAAAATATGATAGTAATGTAATTTATAATCAATAGAAACCATTTTAATACATAAAAAAATATTCAATTTTCGCCAACCAAAATAAAATTTATATGTGAGCATTCTATACCAACATATTATAGGAGTTTAAGGAAATTATTGATATAGTTTTTATTAAAAACGTTCTAATAGTTTTTGAATCTAAAGAGGGTAAACAAATAAAGAAACATTCATATATTTTTATAGGTAAACTGCATTTACAGTAGTTACCTAATTGTTTATAATATGGGTGAAGTTATTATGGGTCATTTAAACAAAAATTATATACATTTTAAATATTGACGATAAATAGGTGTTCCAATGACAAATCAATGCGAGTTTTCGATCATGTTGAGTACATTTTAACATTATTGAATTTGAAATATTTTTTAATACCTATGCAATTGAATTTTGAGTGGTTATATTTTTTTTCAGATATATAAATCATATACTAGATGGACCCAACGGACTGATCAAAGGAAAAGACATGAGATCCGTCGTGTCTGCAATATCAGTGACTCCATTGGGTATCGATGTGCTATACGAATTTATGTCAACCAACATAAACATAACTATGGATAAGCTACCTAATGGTGAAGATATAATTACCTTTATATATTCAACCATTGCTTCCAAGATAACAAACGACGATGAAATCGAAAAGGTGAGTCTTAAAAATCATAAAAATCTTATACAATAAACATATTATGCACCGCAAGTAGATTTGAATTAGTTATGTGCAACTCGTTAATATCATATTATTATTGACATGAAATATAATCAGGAAATTGTGTGTGTAAACGGGTCTTAAATAAATCTAACAAAATAGTCTGATCACTATTAAAAATTTCGTTGTATATGTAATACGTATAAAAGTATTGAGTTCTTATCATGAATTCTTTAGATTTATATTTTAATGTTCTCTTTTTAACGCGGTGCGAACTACGCGGTGGTCTCAGCAGTTTGTGGACGGATACTACACATTATTGATTAATACATAATTGGTATAATTAGTATCTCTATTTTTATTGTGTTTCTTGGTTAATAGTTAGTCATATATTGTAAAACAGGTTAATGCATGAACTATAGCCTAATACAGGGAAGATTAAAATCAATAATTATATTTATACATATCGTGTAAAGTGTTTGTCGTTTCCAGAATAATAAATCACTTGCGACTTATTAATCTGTGAGTCAAATGACGAGAAACAACTAACTAGCGATTAATTCGTGTTTGCGGTCAGGTTGATAATGTGTCACTGTGACTCTTCCACAACCTCCTCTGGTTATAATTAGGCATTCGGGGTACTGAGTCGGTATCGGTTGCCTAGGGGCTAGGACTGTGGTTGTGAGAAAGATATAGATGTCGGTCAGTGGTAGACGTGAGGATAACAGACTACTGCAATCCGGGAACATATCGATCTGTTCGTGAGCATACTTTGTTTAATATTTAATTATATTTTTAGATAAAAAATTTCAAGAACAATTCCACTCTTCGAGCCTCTGTACGACCTACGTTTGAAAACTCGTACAAAGTGGTCGAATACAACTTGGAATGGTTCAAAAGTTATTCTGTTGGCATTAACCAATGGACTTCAGCGTACGGAGAAACAGAAGAGATTGATATCACTACATTACAGCCTACGACGATCGCTGCAGGAACTACGGGTAGTACTATTATGAATGTAACGGTTAAAATACCGATCACTACAACTCCACAACCGTCCAGTGCAACTTTGAACGCGTACAACAGTCTTGTGATTTTACAACTTACATTCTTTACAGTATTGATAAAAACGTACTTTTTGTAAAATTTAATAATAAGGAAATCTTAATTTATGATTGAATTGTATCAATGTTGTATTAAAAATTAGGAAGATAATATTTATAATTATTATAATTATTGTTTAAACCTATAGCTTATAAAAAATGCTCAGTCAGTACAGTATAATGTTAAATAAATGTGATATGTATTGACTTATGAAGTTAATTTCTTTGAAAGATTGCAGATTACTCCAATACGCATTTATCGGTTTCTGAACAATTAAGAGACGAAAAGTGGAAAATAAACACTAATATTGTAATAGTGCACAATATAACAGTAAGCTCATATGATAGTGATTACAGAGCAAATATTTTTTGAAAAATTGAACCTGTTCATGCAATTCCGGAAAATTTAAAAATAGTATCCATTACGGCTTTTCTATTTACTGTTCAATATTTACTATCTGTGCAATACTATGCAATTAATGGGAAAGTAAATTTGAATTACAATTTTTGTGATTACCTTTTATTTTTTAACTAATTTTATATTTTTATTTATATTGATACTATCGATAGTGCTAAATGTATTCCAATGGTAATCTAAACTAAAAAATAAGCTTCTGTCGTTCTCATTTAGTACTTAGGTATTAATAATAAAGAATTATAATTTTTTCATTCTATACGGATTTGTAAATAAAATATTAAAACTCACAACGCTTTATCTCATGTAAGGTCTTCATGCAAAAAGTACCTTGTAGTATACTTGGAACTAACCATAATATTATATTTAAAACTATTAAGTGGATTGGACTGAGAGGGGTGGAAGATATAATATAGGCACCTCATGAATGAGGAAAAAGGTGTTCATCTCATGTTTGGTGAAAAGTATTTCAGCGCCCTTAAATATATCTATAACGGGTTGACTATGACTATATAAAGGTGGTTTTATGCGATATGGGAAGATACCTATTATTTACTATTTGTAACTGTGAAATGGTCGGCGGCCGGCCTAGTCTAAATAACTCATATCCGGACAAGGATTAATAGAATGTATATTTAGGTAAAATGCTTCATTTTTACACACATATTTATATTTTAAAAAAGTGCATTTCAGCACGTAAAAACAAAAACCACTAGAAGTAACGGAGGATTTGCGATATATTTTTAAGTAAAAACGAAATTTTTAGGAAAAAAAACATTTCATTTCAATTGTACAGCGGAAACTTTAAGCAGAAAGCACTTCCATGTTATCTATTCTTACTGATGCAGGTAAATAAAATAACCGAATTATCGTTACTTGAAAACAAAATGTATAACCTGTACACGACAATGTTTCTTTCATTTCTAAAAGTATAATGCTTTTTACATACATAATATATGGAACGCGGATCAATTTCAACTCGTCATTTTTCATGTTCTCAGCGACATCAGTTTTCTTTAACTCTTGGGAAACCACAAGTAAAATAATCGTTATGCTTTACGAGTATACGAGTTCTTGTCTCATGTGGGACCGACCTAAAATATGCAGATGACAACGTGTATGTCACCTTGGCGATTCGCTCTGTTCACTAAAAACTGTACCTTCAAGCTGGTTTTCATTGTTTACAATTTTGTGCTCAAACGAGATATCCTACATTTTATAAATATATATTAATGTGTGCTCAAACGAGTCTCTATAATGAGATTTCGATAGTAAAATTCCTGTTGGTATTTATTCTATGAGATGAAAATATAGAAAACACTGATGGATCAGCGGAAGAAGTACAGCTGAGAAATATCGAAAATGGTTCAGTGACACCTACCTAGGTACCGCCGTACCGGTCATATAGTATTGACATTTATGAATTTCACATAAGAAGCTAAATTAAAATTGCGCTTTCTTTTGATTGGTGTGCATAAATGCATAATAATATTATGTCAAATTTAAGTTGAGTACATTTTGTGTATTGTGTGCATCTTATGATAGAATGTAAAATAAAAAATTCACTAAACACATTTTTTACCATAGTATCCATTGACAGTAAGTTAATTTTATCTAGTGTTAGTTAAATTGTAATGTATACTTTATGTACTTTGGTAATTAAATAATAATCACACGGCGTTATATGTAGGCTAAATAGGTACACCATGGTCGTGCGGTCGGTTTTCCGGTTCTTCGTATAGTATTCAGTATGATAATACGCAAGGTATTCAATTATATTATTATGATACCAGTATACCACCAGGTACACTGAATAAGCGAGTCAAGTTTACCGTATTTTATAAGTTTATTGTGGCTTGTCAAATTAAAAATTGTGTTTGCGTTGAGTGTTATAATATAAATTAAGTGAAAATAGTATATCATATTATATAATTATATAAAGTATCAACATAATTTTAGTAATTACTGCAATTTAATAGATGATTGCGGTAACTGATAATGAAATAATTACATTACTTTTGAAAGGTGAATGTAATTTAAATTACATTTTATAGTTATAAAATACTTTTATTGATACATAATATGGTGTATCCAGCATTTATAAAGTATACTGAACTTTATCATAACGTATTTATAATAGCTACTACTAGCTTAAAACCACTTTTGGCCGCACTTATAGTCTTTATAAATGTTCCAAAAACTAATAAATTAAGATCGTACGAGAGGATTTGTAGTAAATCAATACTTTCAGAAGCAGCTATATTCCTGATTTATATTGTGTACATTAAAAAAAATGTCTTTGTGCATTCATCAATTTCTGAAAACATTTTTTTCTGTTGTTTTATAAAAAAAAAATGTATGATATTTATATCTACAGATTTATAGTTTTCTTCCATATTCATAAAAAGTACACAAAGTATTGTCATTAACAATTTACTGATAAGATATTTTCATAGTAAATAAAAACTTTGTTAACCTGTTACGTGTTAAAATTAAATCAAATCGTAACTTCAAGTTAATTATATTGTCAGTTATCGTTGCTAGTTAATTTATGTTCATTATTGCTATTTTAGGACTATTAATTAAAAAATCATTAAAATTAAAATTATACCGTTGAAAATTAGAATGGCATATGTTTGAAAGCATATGAGAAAAAATGTTTTAATTTAAATTTGAGTTATACCTAACATTTAAAATAAGAATAGTAATTTGTTTGAAAGCATATGGGGAAAAATGTTTTTATGATATTTTTTTTTAGGTATTGTAATACATTATTTTCGTTGTAGACTATTACCTGTCCCCATAAAATAGCTTTAAGCTTGTTTTGGATAAGGAAGGGAATGTACAAAATACTTATAAAAAATAAATATATTTAAAATTGAATTTATAATAATAATATATTCTCTCAATTTGTTTATATTGTAATCTTCTATTATTTATTATTATTTTTAAATATATTGATTAAGATTATTTCATATTTTCAGAAATAGTTATACCATGATACAAACAAGTATATCGTCTACTTATTTCAGTTAGGTAGTATAATATTTATGTATTAATTTATGATTCTTCTTCATGAATCGTGATTTTATTATTACCTGCAAGACAGTACCTACGCTTAAAATAAAATATAAGTTGAACACATTCAAAATTGTATGTGTTAGATCGAATTTAGGTATCTGCAGGGCTTTAATACGAATATTTTACGCGGAAGTGCTAAAAACAACAAACATGGAAGCGAAATCCTAACAAACCCGGTTCAACATAAAGGAATGTTTCCATAAACGTTTACACAATGAGATTTAGTACACTTAAAAAAAACAATGATTATACCCTGACTTTGTGAAATTTAAAAAAATAAATAAATTAACCATTTAAAAAATGTAATAATCCATTCTACCGTTCGGAAAGAAAAATACTCGAAAATGTAGGCCATGACGGTATTATTATATTATTGTTGTCACAAAACGTGAACAATATATTAATATGATATTTATGTATTATTACCTATATGTATCGTAACACAATTAGTTCACAATATTATAAAACGTATTTCGTATTCGTTAAGGTGTTTAATTACACAATGTGGTATATATAATACCTACAGTGGTGGGTTTAAAACCGTCGGCGGGTAGGGGGCCACCATTTGTGAAATTCAAATTCCATTTGCATATATCGGAGAAAGTGCGACGTATTATATTATTATATGTAATAATAATATAATATGTATACATTTTACACGTGTGCACTCGGCTCGTCGAAATTTGATATAAGCCACTGCTATGTTAGGTATATATTATATTATGTTACAGAGGTCCGCCGTACTTTAAATTATCGGCGACGACGTTTCGTTTATGTTTACCCAACATAAACTCATCGATTATAATAATTAATGAGCCACTATAATAGGTACGGGTACGACGGTACGTATTATGATCATAATCACCTACCTGGATCACAAAACACGCGTCAACTAGGTGTAATATTAATATGTTATTATAACATAAGTGTTATATTGCTTATAATAAGTGTATGGTGTATCGTTATTGTGATGTCGATTATACTAAATGATATCGTTGTACAAGTATAAAATAATAAATACCTAATAATATTATATAGGTGTTATATAGATTCAAGTCATGTGGTATTGAAGTATATTAGCATTATTATTTTTACTATTTTTTTTTTTAAGTACCATAAATTGTACTGATATAATAATTTGGTGAATATTATAACATACTCACTGTTTCGTTGGTTTTTGTGAGGCCGTCGATGTTTCCGGTCGGACGACGACAATACACTCGACTGCTGTGACGGACGGCAAGATAATAATTTCGATAAAAACTACGACAGATCGCTGTCCACCGTATATATTACAGACCACCGTACGGATGGTATTTTGGTTTTGATTGTCGAAATTTTGCGGTCATGTATGTTCATGCGCAAATTATAATGTTATAATTATGTATAACTACGCTCGAGTATTTTACTACTCCAGCGGAAGGGCGAACGTGGGGGTTGTAACGCACTGTAGGACCGCTCTGACGCGGACGTGGTCGGCGACTGCGATGTACGGAGCCCTGGAAAAGCGAGAAATTTACCGCTACACCCTCGCTAGCCATCCGCGACGCAACCCCCTCGGTGCGCCACGGTCACCCCCTACCGCCAACCATCACCGACGCCACGAACCTATCTACCACGGCCGCACCTCATCACCACTCGTTTTGGTTTTCCACCACTGCCACCGCCGCCGTCACTCCGCCGACCAACTGCTCCACAGACCACATCCTTTCCCGCACACACACACACACACACACACACACACTCACAGATATAATACGCACGTGATCCGAATGTTTTTTGGGTCAAACCGATCTTTTAAGCCTATAGCAGAAGATAAATTGAGACGAGATTAGCTGTCATCTCTTATACTCTGCTGCAGCGGTTTCGAAATTGTTTTATTATTATTTATTTATTATTATTATTTTTAAGAGAAAACTACGGAGTAACGCAAATATTGAAAAGTTAAACTTCAGCTGTCTCGCTCCGCCCAATATATCTATCGCCGTCACCATCACCACCTTGATACCAAATATTAACTTGTCCCGAAATCCTATACATCAAAAACTTTCATTTTCTTTCGCTCCCCTTATCCTTCCACCTCTGTTTTTGTCGTGATCACTATGTACGTTTTCCGGAAATATTTGTTACGTGATATAATTTATTATTTAAATGTCGATCTTCCTTTAAAATTCTCCATAATATTGTTCCAAATATTATAAATTAAGTGTAAAAAATATAACATTGTAAAATAAAAAAGTTTATTATCCGTTTGAGAGAATGTGCAATTTTAGATTCTGAGAAGGGGAAAGAAACCATTTGTTGCAATAATGTGATTTTTTTTTTCGAAAAACACTTTGTCTAGATAATAAAAAACTCCAAAACTTTTATGTAGTGTATAATATATTAAATTGGAAATTGGATCTAGATAGCACTCAAAATATCTCATAATATAACAACAATAATTTTTATCTATTTTTATTTTATAACCTACTTAATCTTGACATTTTACCATCATTAAAATCATTTGTTATTTTATATTAATTCAAAAAATTAAAAATGTTCAAAAATGCACAAGTATTTAAAATATAAAAATTATCAACACTTTATTGAACAGACAGTTTTTTGGATGCGTTGATTTATCATCGATTTAAAATATAAAATGATAATACAACACTATCCAGAAACAAGAAGAAGTACCAAACACCCAATTTCTGTATCCTGTCCGATTTTATAATTTATGACTGTAGAGAAATCCGATGGTTTTATACGATCATTACAATAAGGGATAGTATTTGAAGATGGGTAAAGATGCTGTATATTATGGTAATATGCATATTATTTTTTTTAGCAGAAGAAAATCATAAATATCTTTAGTTGGCAATTTTCAAAATACAGTGAAAGCAGAGGTTTTAGTAAGAAAAAATATACGAATTCTTTAAGATTTACTTCTTGGAGGATGTTCCATGGATATAGTACATTATAAAAGGTACCTATAATACATTACGAGTTTTTTTTAAATATTATAATAAACTTTAAGTTAAAATATTATACTTGTATATTATACATGAACAGAATACGGGCCTGTTTGTACAATTATTTCGACAGTTTAATAATAAATTATAATATTATTATGAATTTATGTCATTTTTATATTTTAATTTCAAATCACAAGCTCTTTGATACATTTTGAATAGCTTTGATACTATTACATGCATTATTAACGATGGATAATATTTCTGACCCACAAAAGTTATTTTGTATTTAATGAGACAGGAAAAAATAACAAGACAAGTTTATATTTATATAGAATCCTTAAAAATAATTTTATAAAGTTTACGTGTCATGCACAACTTTGGAGATTTTTGATGTACAAAAAAATATATTTTAGTACTACTATAAATAAGTTACATAATTCTCAAATTATAATCCATAACGTCATATACTCATATTAATTTAATCGTCAATTTAGTTGGCATAGGCCGAAGTCGCTTTTATAATAATGGTTATATTATGGGTGGGTAATAATGAAACTAAAAACTATGATCATTGTGACTCGTGTATGATATCTGAGGAAAACTATGGGTTGATTAAAAATGTACTAATATTATTGTTTTAATTCTCAAGACCGAATATCATATTTTTGTTCAAGGATTAGAGATTTTTTTTTGTTACTTAAATGTAGCGATATCTATGCATTAAAAGTTATAATTAAGCTTGACTGAATTTATCTAGAGTTATAAATCCATAATTGCTTATGTCATTTGCCTTAACATTGCGTACTAGAAGTAGAGCAATAAATCGTATGTCATAAGTCAATTTGGACTCTTCAGAAATGTTTTACTAAGTCAGAATTAATCACTTTTAAATCATTATTTTAATCAATTTTTATTAGTGCTATATTACTGATTACCTATTTTTATTGTACTTAATTATAGAGTAACTACGTATTTAGTAACAAACAAGTATTTAATTAAACTTAAACACAAATCAAAATGTAATTTTACTCACAAGAAAATATTGCTAATTTAAGTATTAAATTATGTACGACTCAAAATATATAATTTCGTATGATCGTTTTACTTACCTCACTTTTCAATTTGCATTTATACCATAAGATATTGCCATTTTTAACAATTTTAAAGAACATTGTTTTTTATTTTATAAAGATTTTGGCCTTAAAGCTTTGAGCACGCAAACATTTCCGGTACACGCTTTATTTCCGTTGGTTTCTTTTTCACATTGGTGGTATTTGCTATCAACTGAATAGTGAATTCACCAGAGCGTTAAGTGCGATTTATCTGCCTAATTTATTTTTTTATATCATCGTTTATGAACTTAAAGATAGCTTTTAGTTTTGTATGAGTTTGTCGGTGAATTTGTGTAGGTTTGAAGAGTTTAAAAAATGTACCTACGGGAGTTTTAGTTACATGGCTAATTAATTTCTAATTTTGTAATTAACGACTATTAAATTTCAAAGTTAATGTTATGGTTTCAATTTGTACTAATTAAAAACCTATTGCTTACATCTCAAAAGTTTCAAAATTACTATATTTACCATTATACGTTTAAACACTTTTAAATAATTGTAACATTTACAACATTATACAATTTATTTAAAACACTAATTATTATTTAATCATGATAATATTTGTTTCTTTAATTTTTCTCATATTTTTTCTAAATTTGGAACACAAATTTCTTATTTTATAAGCCCATGTCACAGGCTTACACTTTAATAGTCTTATTAATTACTAAAAACAATCATTATTTATGTATAATATAATCGTTTCATAATATATGTAGTGTGGTACTGTGGTTGTATTAAACTTCCATAATAATGTTGAATTGTCGTTAATTGAGTACATAAGTTGCATGCATAAGAGTGTTTAGAGTTGCTTACTTATTTTTGCATAAACAATTATAGGACATTTTTAGGACGTGTTCAAATTTTTAGATTGATTAATCTTGATTGTATGTCAAAACTTTATAAAATATTCGTGTAGGTACCAACATTTTTAGTAATACGTTTAAGGTACAATTTAAAAATCAAAATTTGTATGAAATTTCAGTTTAATAGTAATTTGAAAACTTATATTATGAAAAGTAGTGAATTAGTTTTGAATATATTATTATTGTTTTTGGCACTTTTATATTGTGAGAAATAGGTACACAGTATACAATAATTTGGCAACATTCTAATAATTTATTAGCTGTAAGGATGTCCGATACACACGATTCCAACATTCTAGCAAATTATATATAAGCACGGCGAAAAATAAAACATCAGCCATAAAATTAAATATATCTAATATCATCAATAACATTAAAGTATATATACTGTATAGTGTATATTGTATAATACTGTATAATAGCAAGAGCCGTGAGTAATTAATTAACGGCAGCTCACATAAACTCGACGATATGTATACTATCTTTATACCCTTAAAAGTAACATGACCTGATATTGCAAGGAGAAATTAATCTTATATTTTACTAGTGGATGCACCATTAAAGGAGAATTCTGATTAAGTAGGTGCTGAACATCCAAAAAATTGTTTTATAAAAGTAAATTAGCAATATTTCATTCGTACTGCCGGGATGTTATATAAGTACAATAAAAATATAATTTTATAAATTTCATGATAAATTAATTTCAAAAATAATTAATAAATATATATGATGCATACAAATAATAATTAATCATAGTCAATTATTTACATACTCATTTGAAATCGATATTCTGTTTGAATCTTATTTCAGTCCAAAAAAAAATTTCATAAATATTATAACATGTAAGTAAATTATTTTACGGATGCCTGATTTAGATATTTTATTTATATTATAATACTATTATGTTTTAATGCTGAATTTTTAATATACCAAGTACAATAACAATATTTGGATATATCATACTCGTTTCATTCATCTAGAGACGTGCTCGGTACTCACAGCAATGTATACTTTTGTCAACGAAGCATAATATCGTCACTGAACGTCATATTGAAAATCGCTTTGCAACAAAGCTAAATAGTCCGAATGAAAATAAGACGGGTAGACATAAAAAACTACACCAAATCAAAACAAATTTGTCATTTAATATCGTACCTCCTTCAATGTGAAGACGAGGTAAAGCAATATTATAAAGAAAAAGAAAAGTTCACACAAATATCATCACGAACAACTGATGAAAAAGAAACCTGCAAAGCCAACTGTGAATATTGCATTACATCACTAATTTCAGTTGAAAAATGTCTTATTTACTATACCTAGGTTTTTATTTATTTCCTAAAAAAGATGAATTTTTATTTTTATTATTTAAAATACTTGTAAATATTATATTAATGTAAATTTAATGATGCGTATTGTTTTAAATGGCTAATGACTAAACAGCTGAAGGATATAAAAAAAGAATGTTATAGTTAGTACTTTTATCAGGTCAAATCTTAAACACTAGTTAATATTTGTATTGTAATTTAAATTTTTACATAAATAAATGTTTTTAATTGAATATATGAATGACGGTAAGATGGGTTTCATAACCTGTAACAACTGAAAGCAAAATTATAAAGTTTTTATAAAGAACCCAAGCTGTACTGATTAGAAGGATATTTTAAATACATAATATATTTGTTGATCAATCACATATTGTGCGGTCATTTAGAATCCTATGAAATAACATTTTTACTATTTTTATTTTTTACAATATGTAGTTGATTCTTAAAATTATATTTTTGAAGCTGTCTACTGCAAATATTACAACGTACCTATACATAACATCATACATTCATACATAATCGTAAATAATACACGATGCTTTGTAATTTATATATTTTATTCCTTACTGTATACACCAGTGAACGTGCTTTATTACATAATATTGCGATTCTCTTGGAGGATATAAAATATTTTTTTAACAAATCTTCACATCTACTTTAGGTGGTACCTATCCCTGAATAATTAAATTCAAGTCATCTAGACATTTTTTCTAACCGTTAAATGTTAATAAACCTGAGTAGAAATAATACAAAGACTAAACGTGTAAAATAATTAAAATCAGTTTTAAGTGACCACTGAAAAATGGCATTGTTGTAAAAAGTGTTTTGTTTAATTTTCACAAATAAAATTAACATCAAATGACAAACGGATGGCTTAACAGTAAATAAAGGAAAAATCTAACCGTAAAAAGGTCACTAGAAATGGCTTTTATTGTTGATATGTACAAAAGAATAATTTGCAATGTTTTCATTATTTAATACATTTTAGGGGTTCAAGAATTATTTATTGAATTTATTGAAATAAAAAAAAAGAATACAAAATAATATAAATAAAGGTCTGCCTAACCAAACATAAGGCGTAAAACATAATATATAAATGATATTCAGCTGCCAACAAACCAATTCCCGGTACGCATATTTACTTTTTTTTTAAGTAAGTACATGATTTTATATTATGTTTCCAAAATATCTGTTTCCGAAGCATAATTTGGTTTCATGATCAGACCCAATCGAATCTTCTATAAAATAACAGGGTGTAAATTCATGGAAAAAACTCGCAAAAACTTTTTCATTAGTCAGTGAATCCCAGATTTTCGTGGTAAGAATTCAAAAAGATAATAATATATAATATGAGTATTGAGCAGTTAATATGAATATAGGTACCACCTTCTATTTAACTATAGGTATGTAGAAAACAATGTAGTGCATACATCTATAAATAATTATAAATATAGGTAGTAATCATTTAGTTTACTATAATATTCAATATTGAAACATTGACTATAATTGTGTTTGTAAAAAGTAAGTATTTTTATGTTATGCATATCATCAAAGATCAAAAGAAATAACAAATCTGAATAACTATGGTATAAGTATTAATTTGTAAATATCAACTTAGTATTATATATATTTTGTAAAAAAAATAATTGTATTATAAAGAGTATCGATGTGATGTGTCATGTAAATTATACATAATAGTTTAGGTGGTAGACTAAAAGATCAACTTTTTATATTATATTATCAATTTCTTGTTATCCTCTCTAATTAATTTTAAGTATAAATTATTTCCTGAAATGAAGTAAAATATTTTTAATATATTTTTAAAAAATTTATGAAAAATTAACCTAAATGTTTGGGTTTTGTCTTCACAATAAGTTAATAGTTTACGTGCAAAGTAAATGCATAAATTGGTATAAAAAAGAGGTAAATTAGTAAAATATTGATGAAAATTATTTCTTACAAAACAAATATGTTCACCTTGTGGTAGGTTAACGCACTTCATTAAGTACTTGAAATGTTGAAACAGAGTTAACCTTCTGTGTAGCATGAAAACATTCTGGAGGGACATAAGCCCCTCAAGCCCTCTAAAGCCAATACCTATCTATGGATTAATACCATTAGGAATTAGGATTCTATCTATTTTTTGTGATGGTATTCCTGAAGAATATATTGTGAAGATAGAAATTTATTTTGATTTGTAAGTTTATATTTTATGTCGACAAAATGAAAAACTACTGTATAAAGTTCAAAATCTTCTGAAAAGAAATGGTTTCTTAAAGAAATAAATCTTGTTTCACATTTTTTAAAATTGTAAGTTATGTGGTAAATTTCACTGTTATTAAGCTCCAAAACATTTTTTCTTGGTTTTTGGGCTCACTTTATAAATTCGGTTCACAATAAAAATTATATAAGAAAAAATACTTGTAATGAATTGATGACATGAATGACATGATTAACATATTGTCTTAAATATTTTCTAATACTAAAAAATTAAATTAATAGACTGTATTTTTGTATTACCATCACCGATTGAAAGTGACAAGTGTAAATATTAAAACTAAAAATAGGTTTATATTATATACTCAAAATAGTACATATAGACTATAGTTATGTGAAACAGACGAAACGGAATAAATTAAATCCAGCAGAAGAATATAACTTTTATCATTTACCACAATAGTCCAAAAAATACTTAATTATAGGCATACATTCACATACGCTTTCACTCTTGGAATATGGAACCAAGTTTAATTTTCAAATTTGATTAACTATAAATTAATAAAATACTAAACCCAATATTAACATAAATATATAGAAAAATAATAATCAAATTGGGATCTTATAGGTATACAATGTAAATTAATTAACTTTGCAACTTTGCACCAACCGGTGTATTAAAATGAGAAAGAGTAATTAGAGGTGGAAATAATTCATGACGAAAAATCAATTACTTATACAAAAACGATTTTTTTTAATAAACCTTAAATAAAAATTATAATGGTTCAAGAACTTCAGTAGGTAAATAATGAATGCAATTACCAACAACAAGTTTGATTGTTGGAAGTTGCCTCTTATGTATATAGGTAGGTACTTAAAAAGTCTACGAGACACAATAATTCAACTTGTATATAGTAAAAATAAGATAGAAGAAATTTCAAACAAAATACAGGTACAAAGTTGCCACAATATTTTCTACATTTGGGAAACAGATTTCTCTGACATGGAATGATATTTTTTCCATACTTTACAACCATTGGATTTGTTTAATAACAGTCTATTCTTATAGTTACAGCTTAGACTGTTGTCTATTAAGGGATTTTAAAATGAATGAAAAGCAGTTTGGCCTCTGCATACGCATTGGAGCTACATATTATAAAACGACATAGGTACTTACAAACTTATTAGTACACATTTATACAGCATAAAATCTCAAACATAACAATTGTACCTTAAGTACAGCAAGATTATTAAACACAACGATTTCGGTTAAAGACCATCATGCAGGATAATACAAAATGCTGAAATATTGAACACACCTGAATAATAGCACAGCTATAATATGGCTTAGACAGTTAGACACCCAATTTTAAATTACAGTTTAAGTTTTCTTCGAATTCCTTTATTATGTTCACCTATTATGTTAATCATACTAGACTTATACAGTTATACATGGTTTTACAATGTTTAAACAAATATTTCACGTTCAAAAATGTAGAATTCGAACCCTTAGTATTATTCAACATTTTGCAATACTAAATTGATAATGTATAACCTTAAACTGTTAAATTATAACAAATAACCATATTATAACACCAAATTATCGAATAATTCAATTTTTTTTATTATCCTTGAAGAAATCTAGAGTTCCCACTTAGTACCGATGAATTTACCCTTTCGTAAATACTAAAATTAATTAATGTGATTCACTAAACAGAATAGATTCAGTGATTTGATTCATTCGTGCATATCCCTATAATTATCGTAAATTATAGAATAAATGAATAGGTAAAAATTTTTTTAAAGTATATATTTGTTTGAAACTATCGAATATTCGAATAGATAATATAAAATTATCCATGTATATTTGATTATTTTTCTTTGACATTTAAAAGCTGGTTATAAACTTTTTTGAGCGATGTCTGTGTTTTTAGCTCGACAGCGTTATGGTGGCATTAGACTGAGACTTAGTTCCTTTACCTGTTTTCATTATTTGGTAGCGCTGATCACGTGATCCTTGCCAGCAGCGATTTATAACCGTCAACCACAGTCATCGGGCAAGAGAGTAGGTAGGTAACGATCTTTTTTATGTACTTTTAAAATGGATAGCGAGTTTGAACTATCAAATATTTAATATTCGAATAGATAGTATAATTATTATCTATGTAGATTGGAATTTCATCGACATTTAAAATCTTGTTACAAATGCGTTTGTGCGATGACGGTGTTTTTGGCTCCACAGTCACAGGTCCACATTATTCGGTAACAACCAGCTAGATCATATTATTACAAGTAATGTTTCAATAAAATCGGATGATCATTCACTTTGATCTCAATGTTTATCAGAAAATATTTACATATATTATTTTTGAAGAACTCTAAAACCTAAGTGCAAAATTTAGATAAACCGGTTCAAATAATATATAGATAATATGGAAAATAATAAAATTAGTTTTAGTGTAATTTTGCTACTAAATATAACGCAGACCAAATAAACGCTTTCGAGTTACAACTAACGTGAATCATGAATACATTCCAAGAAAAAAATCTCATCGTAAACTATATCTTATTGTTTGCGAAGCGTGGCGCAGACACAACAACAAAACGCTTCGAACACAATATGTGCTAAGTGGTCACTGGTTCTTTTTCAGAACCAAAGTGGTTATTGCAGCATGACGCCACACGCCTCTCGATACTCATGGCGTCCTCTTGGCGTCGCCTTTCCCGTCGTGGAAACCAGGGTCAGTGGCATATTGTCCGGCTTGGATACCAGTGGCAGCAGCGTGTCGTCAGTCGTGGAAATGATTGGCATTGGCCTATAAATTGTCCACCGCGGAAGCTATATTTGCAGTGACCTATTGTACTCGCTGGAAGCTATTATCAGTGGCCTATAATTGTTCAGCGCCAAAACAATTGGCAGTGGCGATTTGTCCGTGGTCCAAACTAGGTCTACCACGTCGATTTACAGTGGTATTTGGCTTTTATAATATAATAAATAGATTCCTGTGTAGGCCCATCTTTAAAATGCTAATTTTTAGATTTTGAGCGGAGAGAGGAAGATAGTGGTTTTACAATGGTGTTTTTTTTTTATCCTGTATACACAATTTTTACCAAAAGGAGTGCTTCGATTTCAACATATAGTACCTTATCTTTTAGCAAATTGGATCAAGATGATACTTTAAATAGGTCATTTTTCGATTTTCTAAACAGTTGATTAATGCCACGGGAAAAACCACCAACGAATTACGAAAATCCACTAAAAATGGGATTTTAATTTCGAACGCTTTGTTTATTACCATAGCATCGAATAAAAATAAAAATAATAATATTATAATATTAATTCAACTAACAGGCTATCTATACTATTATATAAAATGGTAAGGGTTTTCTTGGACCGCGCTAACCGAGAAAACTACTGAACCGATTTGGCTGAAATTTTTTACTGTTATACTTGACAATC
>WHPZ01587450.1:0-15473 GCA_016617965.1 Macrosiphum rosae | reverse complement strand
AACTGTGACTAACGATTTTTAATATTTTTCATCTGCCTTTGAAACAATATACTAGGAGCCTTCTATTAAATTTTCAAGTTTTTTTAACTAACAAATAAAATTTTATTGATATTTCTAGAAAAAAAACTAAAAAAAAATGAAAAATGAAAATGTCCCTAAACAGTTCAAAATAAATCAAAATATTTTGAAAATGTTATCGTGTATAGAAAATGCAAATATAAACAACCAGTGAAAATTTTATGTATCTACGGTCATTTGTTTTAAAGTTACACCATTAACAAATTCACATATTAAGGATTTTCTTATATTGTCCACATAATTTGTATTTTTAAGGCAATTTTTTATTTTGAAAGCATTTTCCGTGCATTATTTACAAATGTATAAATTTAGATCAAGTTATCTCCTCAAACTGTGTACTTTACGTTTAATGATGGATACGAATAGACGATAGTAGCGATGAACGGTTAATAACTTAATAATTGTAAACTGCAAAGAATTGTACACGTTATAGTTGAACCTTTTCGTTATCAAATGATAAATAACTTGTTACAATGTTACTTATACAACGATGAGGGTAATTGCGAAAAGTCATAAGACTTGAATTAACTGCGATAAATATCGAGTTACGATTGAATGTTTATGCTATATACATTGTACAAAATATGTAACACATGTTTAGTATTGCATAAATAAAATAATAAAATTTTTTTGAAAAAAGTCATATTTTTAGTGCATTAAGTAGTATTTTATTAAAGAACTGTTGAGGTTATTTAGACCATTATAATCTGAACCATTATATTATAATATTCTATATTATATACATTCCATATTTCCATATCGTATAAAGATATTTCTTAAATTGATTTTCAATCCAATATTGTGCATTTGAATATTTGATATAAATTAAATACCTATACATTTATATAATAGAGTTTTAAAAAGTATAGTACTAATAAAAATAAAAATGTTAAATAAAAAATAATCAGTGATAATTTAAATATATCTCAAAAAATAGATGTAATTCCCCATCTACCTATAATTTGTTGGTAACCGTACAGGTAGTCCATACGAAACTTTAGTCTTTAGATCACACCATTCGCTCACCATGTACCTACCTATACTGGCTAAACTCCTTTTCAAAAGAGAATAATATACCGCTTTCTCGACTGTCGAATGTTCGATTGGTGCTCCTAGAACCACGTGATCACCCCAACAATGGGAAATTTGGTATATAGCACGATTTAAGATAGTACTATCTTAAATCGTGGTATATAGCAATCTAGGTACCTATACTATATTATAGTAAAAACCGATAGATTTTTAACAGGTAAAATAAAATAATATTTTATTTAAAAAGTAACCTAATATTATGATTACAAATAATTGGGTAAACGTCAAACCTTTAGGTATTGTTGGATTTACAATCTTAAACGACCGAGGATCCCGGGAATCGGGACTTTTCCGTAGATGGGTAATAACATTCTTACTTAACTTTAACTTTCTAATTAGTTAGTGCCCTGCCTTGTAACTATTTATTATACTAAAATTATATATAGGTATATATATTTTTTTTTAATATTATTCATTAATAACAATGCAAATATTATTATTATTAAGTAACAGTAATAGAATAAAGGAAAAAGAAGTACCGTAAAAATATTGATTATATAATATTATCATTTTGGTTTTTTTTACCGATTTCGATTTAACATGCTAATATTATATTATAATAATTTTTACAACATTTAATAATATTATGTTGGGGGATGGAGTGGCCGAGCGGACCAATAAGCGGATCCCGGCTACCGGCGGCATTTTTCTTCGGGCAGTGTCCGGAGAGAAAGGCTGCCATCCCCCACCCGGACATGGCGGGTACCTACGGGTACCCACTTAAAAATTCTACCAAACACTCACGTGTAAAAACTTACCGTTTCAAAATCTACCACCACCTCAATACAACCCTACAAACAGCTAATGGCCACAGATGTCGGGCTTAAGGATAAAGAAAAAAAAAAAAAATAAATAAATATTTTGTTACTCAAACTCACTAAAAAAACTAATGGGAGATAAATTAATTATGGTTATAATTGAACGATATGATAATCTAATATTTTAGGAAGTTTTCATGGGTTACATTGAAAACATTTGACTAGCGCAAAAATTATTGTATATAAGTAGTTTTTGGAACTTAGCGGCACTATGAATCATTCAAATAAGTGCTTATATAATATTCCCCAAAATATTGAATTTAAGCCTCTTTAAAAATAGGTATAACAAATTATAAAAATTAATTATAAAATGGTTGAATTTGTATTAATTGTACACTCTGCAGTTATGCATCACTCCATCCGATACACAGACATGCTAGTCCCGAACCATAATAATAGCCAATAGGTAGGTGTATCGTGAATTTTCTGTGTGTAATGCGCTTAAAAAATTAAAAGTATAAACGCGGCCCCCCTCTGGCCCCTAGAGTAATAATAATATTGTTATTATTATTATTGTTTATGCCTCTTTACACTGTGGTGGTAGTCCGTGACCGGAGGGGAACCAAAGCGTCCGAAGCGCCATCTCACGGTATGATCCGCAGTGTCCCGGTCGTCCGCTCTCGCGGCTCGTCGGCCGTCGTCGATGTCACTTGCCGCCGCCACCGCCACCGCATTATTATTCGTTACAAATCCCAACACACTCGTGTCGTCTCGTATAAACAAACAACTGCCGTCGCAGCCTGTCTCACTGTCCACTCGCAAGTCGCAACCGTACGTCCGCGTTCATCACAGACACGTACGTCGTCCGTATACAGTCGCACGTTACAGTTTCTGTTTTTCAAAACGTCAACGACTTTATCACCGGACCGCGTCCCGATTCCAGACGATCGTCCGTGAATAATCGCCGTCGAGGTGCGTCTAACGAAGCGCGCCGACAGACCGGAGACGACGATCACTACATCGTAATACAGCTGCCGTCACCATTACCGCCGCGATGTCCGAAGTGGCCGCCGAGAACAACGTACCCTCAGTTCAGGTAACGTCTACCGCGTATGGAACGGCGAGCGAACGCGCGCGCGCGCTCTTCCCCCAACGATATTTTTTTGCCGCCAAACGGCTCGCGCGCGCGCCATTATTACGCGACTTTCTCGACGGGACGCGCGAAAATGCCAACAACCCCCTGTCCCCCCCCCGCGCGCGCACCCCTGCGGGTCGAGCGTTACGCCGCCGCCGTCCGATAAAAACCGTTTGCCTCACCCCCTCCCACCCCCCTTCACCGACAACGACAACCGTTCGTGATTTCGCCGCCATTATCGTCGGCGGGGTGCGAAAACCCGTCCCGTGACTCGCGTGACTCTGGCCAGGTCGCCGGCAACACGATCGTCCGATGGCGTGCCTGGCAATCGTTGTCTGCGAAATATTATTTACTGTCCGCGCGGCGACGGCGATCTTGTTTGCGCGCGAGCGCTTACGCACGCGCAGGTGCGGCGGCCGCCGAGAGATCCGTTCACCTCGACTCGGCCGCCGTATTTTTCTCTGGTAATAAAAAACGCGCGCGTCGGTTCCGATCGGCCGCCCGTGGTGACGGGCTACTGGCAAGAGGAGCAACAAAAAATAATGCGTTACCCGATTATTATTGTACGCCGTGCTCCACTGTGTTTCCGCCGGCAGTACCGCTCCTTCGCGCCCGTTTCACACGGGTCCCGCCAAAACTGTTACACACTTAGACCTTAGTCTTTCATCCAGAATAACGACTCTTCGACCTTCGTCGTTCCGGCTCACATATTTTTTGTTTTGTTTTTACTGCGTTTGGCCCATTGTTCGTTTCGCCCATATGTGCGCGTTTTGAGTTTTCAGTCAAACCACCAGAGAATTGTTTTTTTTTTTTTATAGGTTTATATTCAAACAAAAAAGAAATGGTAATTTAAAAAAATCTACTATTTTAATCACCGAGTGCCTATTTTGTTACGAAAAAATTATTATTTTTCTAAGAATAGTTTTCTGTGTCTCGCGGTTTATCATAATTTATAAGTCTTGTTTAGAAAATATAACATCTATTCTGTAATGTTCACTATATTATCATAAGTAATATATGTACGTATAATACTAAATTAGCTTGTGGCACATTTTTTCATTACTTATAATATACTGAAAAGCAATGGTTATGTTGTAATAGAACACAGTACCTAATAGTATACGGATATGATCTATATCTGATACTTAATTTTGCAAAAATCATATATCAACATTTCTCGTACCATATAACACAATTTGTGAAAGCATGGTTTGTTATTAGAGACTATAACACATAATTATAGGTAATTAATATACAAAATAATTATTAACTTTATTATGTTTTTTTTTTTTTTAAATTTAGGAAGGTGAGAAGCGTGGCCGAAAAAGAAATACAGGAAGCCGTACAAATGCAATTAATGCAACTTACGCTGAAGCTGAACTGATAACCAAGGTTTAAAGAATACATTATCTTTTAATAGCTAATTTTTCTTAGTTTAAACTCTTGTTAGCTTTAATCAACTGCATAATTTAAGGGTATAATCCATTATTACATTTGAATACATTTTGTTTAGGGATTGAACAATACTGATGATGTTGATGGAAGGAGAACGACAAGATCCTCTACACGAGGTTCAACTGCAGCTTCTAAGTTAAAAAATGAACCTCCAGCAAAAAAAGAGAAAAAAACACCAGCCGTTAAAGGTAACTGTTGACAAAAAATACATGGTGTTAACCAAAAATGTATATTTAATTTAAAGATTGCATATAATTTTCAAAAAATAATTTATCTTTAGGTAAACGAGGAAGGCCAAAGGCAGTCTCAAAAGAAGAAAGTGAAGAAGCTGTGTCGGCTGAAGAAAACGGTATTGCTGATAATGATGTTGACTCTAAAGCTGACAAGGGTGGAAGTTCCACAGAAGAAGAAGTAGATTCAAAAACCGAAGATAAAATTGAAAATGGAAATTCATCAGCCGAAGAAGATAAGAAAGTCGAAGAGGTAAATGACATCTCTATATTTAATTGAATGATAAATATTTAACAAACTGTAATATTTATTTGCAGAAAAAGGAATCTACCGATGAATCTGACAAGCCTGCAGTAACAGAGGCAAAAAAAGACTCCTCAAGCCCGTAAGATACGAATCAAAATGCTAAAATACTTTAGTGTTTAATAAGTTTAGTGTGTTAAGCAAGATATTTAATACTTAAATTTATTCTGATAGTTATTATCATGATTTTGGTACAAGTTTATTTTAATTTAGTAACTACACTTTTTTTATAACTAGCCTATCCCGGTGATAGGCTTTGATTTAATTCTGGACAATTGTAATTCATCCCATGTAATAAAAAATAGTTCACAGACACTTTTCACATACAGGAAAAAAAACATTGCATACTGATTATGTTACCATTATGTGTATTGTCAATATTGGCAAATCTCCTATCAAAGTTATTTTGTATTGGATTTAATCTGTCCGATTAATTAAAATAATTTGTAATTCACAATAATATTTACTTATATCTTTGTATGTAACAAAATAAAATTATTTCAATTAAAATAGATAATTTTGTTTAATATAATGTTGACTTTAACCAGATATAAATATAAATATATAATATATATTATTATTTATTTCGATGAAAATTCAAATTTATATTTTTATGTTTTTGTGGAAAGAAATGTAATGTAAGTTGTACGGATGAAAAAAATTCTAAATATTTTGCATGCGTTCAATAAAAAAAATTATAAATATCTATTTATATATTATACACTTTATACATAATTATAGTACATTAAGTGATTTGTAGAGAAGTAATCAAATTGGTCGTATGTTTTTAAAGTCAGTTCAAATTGTTCCGTAGACTCTACATGTGATTATTCCTAATTAGATATATATGAAATATATATTTTATAGGTATTGATATGATCAATAAAGTGCATGATTTATTAAACAAAAATTGTTTAATGCCGTCTACTATCATAATTAGAATAATTAATTTTTAGAACTACTGTTCTTACTACATTTAAACTTCTATACATTTCTTTTTATAGTGTTAAAAATGATGTAAGTATATTAAATGTATCATTTTTATGACATATTTATATTTATTATAATATATATAATATGCATATATAGGATGTAAATTACTATTGTGAATAAGATAATATTATTTTAATATAAATATTATACTATTAAGTACACTAATGTATTTTTACGGCACAACACAGCAATATAAAATTGAAAATATTATTGTATCAAAGTGGTCATTTTTTATTTTACCTATTATATTATATAATTTTCATTTTATTTTTCAAATTGTTTTTTTCTAAACGAAAATAAGTGATTGCGTTCAATTAATATTGTAAATTTTTTTGTTTTAATTTTTTTTTAACCAGAGCCAAATACGTCTTCAGATGTTTATGTACGCACGGGGACTTCTAGTAAATCTTTTCTGTACTTTAGTCTTATCGAAGTGAATATTTTTATTTTTTTCAGCACTCATTTATGTTGGCTTTTGGCTCTAGTTTAATTTACTTTTCTTGTTTAGGTTTGATTCTAGGAATGAAATGTAATTATATATTATGTATATATTTTAATACATACATATATAAATATATAACAAATACAATTTTTAGAATAAAACTAAAATTTTAAATTACACAGTTTTGTATCATCAACATCGTCATCATCAGACACTTAAAAACAAAGGATATCAGTATATGTATTTTATACATACTTAAAATGATTTGCTTATAAGTAAAAATCTGTTTTGGTATAGTCCAAGGCATGAAACCGCTTATGAAAAATTCGGTTACCGGGTCCGAAATTTTTCGTGAGTGGTTACCGGTTTTAGGGGTTTTAATTCTTCAAGATTACTGGTAACCACTTCGGAAACAGTTTTTTTTCAGAAAGTTTTACTTTTACTTTAATTTACACAAAACAAATATCCACTTGATAAAACGATTCAGGGACAAGCTAAATTCAAAAATAAATACCTATATGGCTATATTTTATCATTTGAAGCTATGGATAAATATAAATTAAATTAGTAAATTACCCATAACCATCTGTTGAAAAATAGTTCATGGAAAAGTGTTACAACAGCGTCAATGACAATAAAATATAATCATCTAATATTATGTTCTATAGTATGTCTATGAACCTTTGAATCGTCCTCAGTATCTACAATTGGTGCTAATTACTTATCATTGCGGCTACAAACAGTATACCATATTTAATCGTATTTATCATAACATTTATTATCTTGTAAAGAAAATTATTAATCAAAAAAATAGAATAGAATTTCCAAAAAAAATAATACTATAACGTTAATTTTTTTGATATTTCCTGTTTTTTTGAATTGATTGGTTTTTAAAAAAAAATGGTTACCGCTACACGTTACCCCTTAATTGAACTTGGTGGTTACCGGTAATTGTTGACTGCTTCTCACCGGCAAGCGGTTACCAGACCCAAAATTGGTCATGGTAACCGGTTTTAAGCCCCGATATAGGTATCTCATTTACCAAACACTATCGGGTTCAAATCAAAACTATTTCCGATACACAAAGAATAACATATTTCAGAAATTCAACACGCGCTATATAACAGTCCTTTAGTATTGAAAAAATGGTGGTTATTCCCAGAAATTGTCTATAATTTATCATTAAAATATTAGCAACGATATATTATATTTTAACGTTAAATCCAGGGTTATTCAAACAAAGTTGACAAAGACTTATATAGATATTTAGTAATATTAAAACTTAATTACTTGATATTACTGTACCTTGTACCTATATAGGTACAGGTCATCTTGTAGTAATAGTAATGACTATATCAATGCGAATGACATGTCTATTTTTAATAACTAAGTTTCATAAAATGAATTCACTTTTATAATTGGAGATACGAACATTGATATTATAGGGGATGAAGTAAATAACGATTATCTAGACTTGCTGTCCCACTACGGTTTTTGATGTTTCATAAACTACTCACTAGCTAGGACGCCTTCAATTGGGAACTATTCTGGTATCATTGCTCCGGAGTTAACATTAGATAACGTTATAACCGGTGTGATTCAGACACAAATTACCGATAGTTATTCTATAACACCTGCAATAAGTGATATCAAAAAAATAAAAACGATATTTCACAGATAATGATCTCGATTATATTTTATATCAATTTTGAGTCTTAACTATCTCTACATTATCCTGAGTGGCCCTATCCCGCGCTAAACAGTATTTGTACATTAATTTTGAGACGGAGACACATGCAGGTGTAGCGTCCTAAAAAGTATACCTACAGATTACAGACTAAACATCATGAACTAAGATATTATAGTACATATTATACTATTATATATTTATATTAGATAATAGTATTGATATCTATAAACTTTTGATCTGTCCATAAACAGATAATATATAGATTCCTCTAGTGTTTAACGGATCTGTCGTAGCTATCGTGACAAAATGCCACATGACATTTGTCCAAACCAAACTCAACTCACACGTATTGAGCAATCACTTAATTCCCCCCTTCCTAAGCACACTAGCCCAGGCGAAGTTATGCACATTATAAAAAAACTAGAAAAGCCCCAGGCCACGACTTGATCAGTAACTTCATAGTCAAAAATCTCCCTAATAAAGCTGTCCTCTTTCTCACCCTCATATTCAACTCATTACTTCGCCTATCTTACTTCCCCAGTATCTGGAAACATTCAAATATAATTCTTATCTCTAAGCCCGACAAGCCACCGCAACTTCCCACCTCTTATAGACCAATAAGCCTCCTTCCCACTTTCTCAAAAATGTTTGAAAAAATACTTCTGAAAAGACTTCTCCCACTGTCAGACAAAGCTAACATCATTCCACATCACTAATTTGGGTTCAGGGCTAAACACTCAACCCCCCACCAACTCCTTCGTACTGTCGACTTAATATCTACTAATATGGAATCCAAGCACTATACTATGCTGCCGTCCTGCTAGACGTGGCCCAAGCCTTCGACAGAGTGTGGCATGATGGCCTACTCTATAAACTTAAAAAATTTCTCACTGCTAAATATTACCTTATTAACAAGTCTTATCTTGAAAATCAAACCTTCTCATTTAGAGCGAACAACAGCTACTCGGTTAACTTTCCTATCTTGGCTGGCGTCCCCCAAGGAAGCGACATAGCGCCTTTCCTTGACACCATATTTGCACATGACACTCCGAAAACTTTACATACATCATTAGGCACATACGCCGACGATGCAATAATCCTGGCCTCAAATAACAACCCTCAAACTGTGTCTGATAGGTTACGAAATCATCTAAACATGATCCAGATCTGGTCAAAAAAATGGAAAATAAAAAACAAACAGGTTGATAATTACAATTATTTACATCAATTCAGACAGGGGGGATGAGTGAAGAGACCATCCGCTTATTTTAAATTAAAAAAGTTGATCATAATTTAAAAACTCCGTCAATGCCGTAGGTAAGTTAATTGCCGATAACGGGCACCGATATATCGGGCGGTATATATGCGGGCCTACTGCCCTACTATTATAATTCAGGGCATTTCTAGGAAATATTAGCCAAAAACGATAACAGATTAAACTCACACATACTAATGTTCATTTACTTTATTCACTTACAAGTAACAAGTCATTTTAATGTCATCATGTTAAATTACCTATATTAATTTCCTTAAAACACCACCGACTGGAGCCCCCTTCAATAATTAGTAACTTTATTTTGTATGGACTATTGGGCCTTAATGAGAAAAACTTGTGTGAAAGTAATAATTACTAATTACTTGAATAATTTTTCAAATAAAAATAAAATTTAACAATTGATGAAAGTACAATTTTTTTTTTATTTGATTTTAGTAACGGGCTCATTTTGTCCGGGGACTTTTTTTCCGTTTACCAAAGTATCCATGTGTAATGGGTCGTTCAAACATGAAAACTTTTTTTTTTTTTATTGAGTAAAAAGACAATCTACAGTCTATACAACAAATATGCACATTAATTAGATGAGATAAAAGAATACAAAACAAACAACAATGAATATTATGATTCTGGGGAATTACCCAGTGGTAACACCCAGCACGTGATAATTTATTTACTGTCGGTTATTATGGGTTTTTTTTTTTCAGGACAATATTCTTTATAACCTACGTTGAGGGTTATCGGGTAGAGTTTTTGTCGATGGTTTAATAATCAAGGGGTTTGTATGTGACTGGCGTTTGTTGTGGAATCTAGCATAGTATATTTTGGCAATTTGATTTAAAGTTTGTACTTTAAGATCTTTGTGAAGATTATTGTTCGTTATGTACCAAGGTGCAGAGGAAAGTAGGCGGAGGCAGATGGATTGAAAGGCTTGAATTTTTTTGGTGTTGGAGGGTTTTGCGGTTCCCCATAACTGGATAGGTACCGTAGGTCCATAGTGGTTTAAGTAGACTTATAAATTAATAATTTGTTATTTATGTTCATTTTAGATCGCAGGAGAGGCCTTAATAAATGAAGACGGGCGTTTAGGGCTTTACGTTTGTTTTTAATATGGGAATTCCAAGTTAGTTTACTATCTAATATAAGGCCTAAGTATTTTACCTCGGAGCAAACAGGGTTTGAAATATTGTTCATTGTAACTTATGGGCATGTTTCTCTTTTTAGCGTAAATGTTATGAATGAGGAATTAGATTCATTTATTTTGATTTTCCATCGTTTTGTCCATTGATGGATTTTATTGAGGTGTCTTTGAATCATTTTGGAAGCTGTAGCAGGATGTTCATGAGAAGCCACGATTGATGAAAACTCATGGTCTGATTTTAAAACTATTGAAAAAATCATATTGATTTATGTTTATACTTCGCTACGATTTCATTAGATTGCCTACGCGATAATATCCGGAGTAATCACGCCTCGTGGTGTTTTCCATCATAGACATCCCGTATAAGGTCTATGTTTTTCATTGGGGCTTCTAAGCGTGGCAAATTTAAAATTGATAACGAATATCTTACACATTTTTTCGATCCTAGTTTGAGACAAAACTCCCACGAAGCGCGTTAGCGTCGAGTCGCAGCTCTGATGAAACGCTCTGTAGTATTTGTCTTTTTCATCAGCTTCATAGTTCATAGCATGAATACTAGAGACATCTCTAGTATAATTCATAGTTCATAGTTTCATACACAGTTCTTTGACCACGACCGTAATATCATAATATTATATTGTTCTGTGCCATTACCTTCCAGGCGTCACATAGACCATGGTGAAGAGAAGTCGATTTCTCTCATGGCCTAAGATGTCTAATATATTGAGATTGTCCGTGATTTATCTACATATTCGTGAATCGTAGATCGTCCATAGACCTTAATACCTTATACTAGTATAATAGTTAATAGTACCTTAGTAAAAGGTCTATGGGACCATCCGACGGCTGGGAAGCGTGACCAACACCCTAACAGGTGTGCCGCGCTAGGAGAGAATATTGCAGCAGTGATACCCTCTAATATCATTGAGATAAATAAGAATATATTCTGATATATATATATATATAGTTGTTATCTGTTATCTATTATCTACAAACCTTGCTTCGCCTCGACTTCCCACCATAGATATTAAGAAATGGATAGGCCATTTGGGCATGAACTAAAATATCTTAGTTCATGTGCGGGAATGATCATGAAAAAATAAAATTTTTATAATATATGTGTGCCTCTTCCTTTTACAAAATGACCACATGGAGTATGGACCATGATAGGAACATTAAATTTTAATATTCAACATGGTATACTTTGATAGCAAATAGTAATAATATTTTTCAGGAATAATTAGGAATTTCACATTTTCACGTCTGCACCATACCAATTACCAATTGCTCATTACTAACTTGCCGTTTGCCTTTGCACAGTGTGCATCATAGTTAAAAGACAAATGTCTAAAAGGTAAAATATGATATTACATTTTGTTTTAATTATTTCAAATTTAATTTTGAGGTTTCTCAAATGCTTACATGTACCTATAACTATTATAGTATTGTATTATTTGATTTTAGTATATACCATTTGCGGCTGATTTTATGATTATTTTTCTCCAGCGAACACTGAATGGAAAGTTGACATATAATGGTAATTATAATTAGTTATGAATATAAATCATCTGTTGTTTATATACTTAGGTTTGTTGAGCCATAATAGTGGTGTACCTACCTACTGAAAACTATAAACAAATCATTTGTTCCCAATCTTTAGTTTATACAAACTTGAAGGTCAGACTTAAACTTTAAAAATTATTATTCAAGTTTTTAAGTTTTTAGGGGTGTTTTGATGAGTTTCAAATGCTCTGTATTATCCGAGGTATTACCTACCTATAATTCTTTTCAATTTTTTTATTTAACTTAACAATATATTATATTATAAGATATGTGTGTTTGATTTTTGGGACAACTGTTATTTGCACATTTTATTCAAGTATTTAATTACTTTGCTACAAAAAAATACATAATCCTCAATATCACACTATAGTGTTGGATTGTGTTGGAAAAATATTTGCTATTGAAAAAAATTTATATCCCGGCTTAAGCAATTGTATCACCTACGATACATTGCGCACTAAGGTGCGTTGTTGTGTTTAAATTATACATAGGTAGGTTATTTTACAAAAAGTTGTCTAATGCGTAATGTAGGTGATGCATTTTAGTACGGTTCAATGCGCAATGTATCATGGGTAATACAATCATAAAAACATAATAAATAGTGTACATTTTGTGACAGTGGTAGTGTTTAGTGCTAAATATGATCTTTAGTGATATGGGATTATGCATAGACCTATAAACTAATGGACAGCACTTAAAGAGAGAGAGAAGTCAGGAGTACGATATAGAGTGACCCAGAAAATAAACAAAGTAGTAAATTACAGTGCGATTACTGCCAAACAAAAAATTAAGATGTATCTTAGTCCGTGGCATGATTAAAGATAGTATCTATATACATTAGTGGTAAACACACTATAGTTGTTTGACTCATAGATAAATACACAATGTAGTGTAGGATTGAAAATGATCATGTATTAATCAATTTGTTATGTACCTAATATTAATTACTTTAGTTTAAAAATATATGAAACATGTTTTATTTTATATTAACCAGTTTTATGATTTTAGGCTCAGCACAGTGCATATTATTTGGAACCTATTGAAAATGGTGAATATGAATCTGAGGAGGTTGACCACAGTCATCTTTTTTATAATGATGAAGTTATAAACGAATATATGGATCTAATCACAAAACGTTCACCCGACACAGTTTATGGGTTTAATACTTTTTTTTACCTAGCTCTATCTGACAAGGGATACTCGCATGTTCGTCGTTGGACGAAAAAAATTGATATATTCTCAAAGAAAAAATTGTTCATACCTATTCATATTGATGATCACTGGTGTTTAGTGTATGTTAGCTTTCCACAAAAATCCATTAAATATTATGATAGCATGGGTGGACGTAATTTTAAATGCTTAAAATTAATATTGAAATATTTGATGTTGGAACATGATGACAAAAAAGGAGAAGATTTTCATCCAAGTGGGTGGTTACTAATGAATGTGAAAAACTGCCCTCAACAGTTGAACACTTGGGATTGTGGAGTATTTGTTTGCGTGTACGCTGAATATTTATCGAGAGGGGCTCCATTAAATTTTTCACAACAACACATGGAAAAATTCAGGAGACAAATAGCATTAGAAATTAAGAAGAAAAAACTAAAAAAATCCGTACCAGAAACTTAAACTCTATTGTATCTATAAATAATGATGCATAATATGCTCTATGAGTTTTGTAGGTGTTATCCATGTCAGAACACCCTTCCCTTATGCATAATTTAGTTTTAATAAGTTAAATTATATTTTGACATATTTATAATATAAAAATGTAATACTTTTTTATTAAGTTTTGTTAATTCTAACTTAATACAAATCCTATATAAATATAAACACAATTTTTTCATGATATTATAATAAATTGTATTTTATGATTGAATAGTAATTAGATGTAATAACGTTAATGTATTTGATAACTTACATTATATTTTTAATAACTTTATTTTAATGATTAAATTTACTTAAACTTTATTTTTTAAATGAAAACTTTTAAATTTGATATATTGATTCCATAATAAGTCAATAATTAATTCATTGTTTAGTTAAGTGTAATTATAATTTGTGTTAGTTATATTGTTAATTTATCCAGGAATTTATTAGCATGAGTTGATACAATTGGTTATCTCAGCAAATTGATGGAATATTGTTTGTAACAAATAAACATTTTTTTTATTGTTTAACTGCATTCAATTTTTTGGAAAATCTGGTAAAGTTCATATAATACCATATATTATATTATGTTATGGTTAAAACTTAAAGTACTGTAATGTGGCCTGGGAGTTACACGTTCAAGCCCGGATTAAGGATCAATCGGGCCCGGGGACACCATACACTTAGCGAGCCTCCTTTCAACTTTTAACTTCAAAATAATTGTATTATTACATATTAACAACTATATCATTGTATAATTTTTAACTATGCAAAAAATACACAAAGTGTATCTTATGTCATAGTATGTGGGTTTTTTTTTTTTAACAATTATGGATCGATGATATGGAATTTCGTTAAAATAAAAAAATGTGTGTTTCTTTATTTTTAACAGGCATTTTTTTATAACATTTTAAAAATTTTTGAACACGCATTTGTACCAATAATAAAATCGACTTTATTTTTTTCAAATGGTACCTCCTAATTATATTTTTTCATGGATTCTGGTAAAACTTTTTGTCGGAACATTGACAGTTAAATGATCAATTTTAGTTTGCTAGGTTATTACTTATTAACTATGGTCCTCGAAAGTTTAGTATAATATGCATTAATAATATTAATCATTAATAATACTTTTAACTGAAATACCTGATTTACAAGAGCTAAATATTTTTTTCTTATAACTACCTATATATATGTATATACTTAAATAGTCAAATCTTTTTTTTATTATTTTTAAGGCCTTTGAAACCATCTTGCCATAGAACAAATCCTTTCCCATTCTTCTCTATTCTCCGCAACTTCCTTCCAGTCCATGTGATCATATTCCGCTCCACCAGCACTTAGGAAATCTTTTTTAATTCCATCTTCCCAGCGTAGCCTTGGTCTACCCAGTGGTCTTTTCCTCTTTGGGTTTTCTTGGAGTACCCTTTGAACCATTGAATCTTGCTTCCTAACTGCGTGTCCTGCCCATTCCAACTTACTCCGTTTGATCTCGTTTATAATATTTGGTCTATTGAAAAGCTCCATCAGTTCTTGATTATGTCTTTTTCTCCATCCTTGAAGCTCTTGATCATATATAGGTCCATATATTTTACGAAGTACCTTCCTCTCAAAAACTGCTAATCTTTCCTCCTCAGTCTTTCGTAACGTCCAACATTGTGAACCATAC
>WHPZ01587444.1:9436-21428 GCA_016617965.1 Macrosiphum rosae | reverse complement strand
CGGTTATTTGTTTTAAAGTTACACCAAAAACCAAAATCGATTTTTTGGAAAACCGATTTTGCGTAAAAATTCCCGTTTTTCCTTAATTTTTATGTTGTTTTTCCCGCGGCGCTCTTGAAAACTACTGGGAAATTTAAATTTTGACCTCCTCAATGCACCAACGATATTCACTTTCCAATCGAACAAGATACTGAAGTCGAAAATCGAAGCATTATTTCGACTACTTATCGTGTACACAGACAAAAAAAATAAATAAAAAAATAAAAAAAAAACACACACCATTGTAAAATCAATACATTCATCGTTTCACTCAGAATCTAAAAATAAAAAAAAAAACACATATCATTGTAAAATCAATACATTCATCGTTTCACTCAGAATCTAAAACTAATAAAATTGGAAACTGAAAATGTGCCTAAACAGTTCAAAATAAATCAAAATATTTTGAAAATGTTATCGTGTATAGGAAATGCAAATATAAGCAACCAGTGAAAGTTTCATGTATCTACGGTCATTTGTTTTAATGTTATACCAAAAACCAAAATCGATTTTCTCGAAAGCAGATTTTGCGTAAAAATTGCCGTTTTTCCTTATATTTTCTTTTGTTTTTCACGGCGCTTTTGAAAACTACTGGGAAATTTTTACTTTTGTATGGTAAATGTATACCTAATGTTCACTTGTTATTTTGTCATCATATCAATATTATGGATAATTGATCATAATATAATAGACTGTTGTAGATCAAACCCATTAGTCATTAGATTTTGGATCTTAATTGTGTTCAATCATTAAGCAACAACTGTTTGAGGAAATGAGGAATAAGGTAGATAAGCATTGTATTAGTAGTAGTTAAGTACCTACAAAAAAATAACTATATTTTTTTTATTAGTAAGGCTCAAAGATATATTATATTATAATATATGATATAATACCTATAATATTATATGAAATGTAATTTTTATTATTTCACAGAATACGTTTAATGTTTTTTTTATACTTAGTAATCTTAATAACAAAAATTAAAGTCTGTAAAAGTATATAGGCTCCTTACCCCCCTTATGTAAATAATTCTACCAGTCACCAGGTACGTAATGCCATATCAAAATCACAATTACATAGTGGGCATCGTACTTGTAACTGGGTTACACAATCCACACAAAACACTCTATGTCCACAAGGAATAAGTGCATGTGTCCTCGCTTCCATTCTGCACACAAATACACAATACAAATATTTGTTTCATCTACAGGGGGATAGAGTTCATAAAGATTTCGGGGAACTTCTACAAAAGTAATTTCTTCTTCCTCGTCAGCGTCATTTCTAAACTGTTGCCATATAATCAATTCTTCATTTTCGAGAACGACGAAGTCCATATCATCATAATCTAGTAATAAATAAATGATTTAGTTATAATTAACTAGGTAGGTACCTAGTCAAAAAATACATTTTTTTTGATTGAGGTATCTACTTTATTATTGATAAGTCAACACTTATTAATTATTTAATTCGCTCAATTTCATAACCAATTTTGTTTGATTAAATAAATAGTATGGAATGAAGATAAATAAAAAATAAAAAATAAAATTATTTTAGGATAAAAAACAAATATTTCTGCTTTATAAAATTTAGTTCAGGAGTTTGAGCTCCTTAAAAAAATAAAAAAAATAATGCTACTCAAATAGTTTTTAGTTTTCTATTCCTCACATAACTTAATTATACATGACAATTTAAAAAATATTAATGTTGAATGAAATTTAATTAATTAATTGTGTTATTTCTTACGCTATACGAAATATATGTTGTTTAAACATTAAGGTAATTGCAAGCATGCGAGTACTTCATACATTTTGTAAGAATGAAGTAAAAACTCACCAAGCATTTTCCATAAATGAGGGTGGGCAACTTGAAAAGTTTGCTGGAGAGTGGAGTGAAAACTCTCAACATTGTTGTTAGTGCAGCGAGGTTGACCGTACACTGAGAAACCACTCGGAATCTTTTCTGGTAAGCCAAAAACTAAATCACCAAATAAATTGCAAGCATTATTAAAAAAATTATACTTCAACAATAACTAGAGTTTATAACAATGTTACTTCTATTTATACAGGTATAATATATAATTCACCTAGACATATAAGTGAAAAATCTTGGTAATAATACTCCATTATTTTGAGCATAGTTTTTAATTTCTTGAAACCCCATTTCGATTTGATGTGCAGGTAATAAAACCGAAACTGAACACATCTAAGGCACACTTTTGCCTCTCTATTCTGCATTTTATTCCCATATTCTCTATTCTTATATTAGCATTTCCTATACACGATAACATTTTCAAAATGTTTTGATTTATTTTGAACTGTTTAGGCACATTGTCATTTTCAATTTTTTTTTAGTTTTTTTTCGAAAAATATCAATCAAATTTTATTTGTTGGTTATAAAAGCTTTAAAATTTAATAGAAGGCTATTAGTATATTGTTTCAAAGGCAGATGAAAAAAATTAAAAATCCTAAGTCATAATTTTTTTTTATAAGCAATAAAGTTCAAATATTGACAAAATAAGTCAAAATGACGAAAATTTGAAAATTATTTCGAATTAGAAATTCATAAATAATTTTCTTTTTAAATCTAAGATTTGAAAATGTAATACAAGATTCCTCATAAGTTTATCTACCTTTAACAAAAAAAAAATGTCTATAACAAAGTCAAATTAAATTTTTAAAAGCGTTTGAAATTCAAATTTTTACAACATTGGATATTCACTCGATTTCTCATGTAGCGATTTCCTTATTTTGTTGTAATTAAAAAACGAATGACTGTAGATACTTGAAAATTTCACTGAATGTTTATATTAGCATTTCCTATACACCATACAATTTTGAAAATATTTTGACTCTTTTTGAGAGGTAAATGGACAGTTTTTAATTTTTTTAGTTTTTTTTTTCAATAAATATCATTAAAGTTTTATCTGTTGGGCCAAAAAGTGTAAAAATTTAATACAAGGCTCCTGAAATACTGTTACAGTATCAGTTGAAAAATATTAAAAATACATAGGCACAATGTTTTTTTATAAGCATTTAAAGATCGAATTTTGACAACATTTATCAAATTTAAAATTGAATAATTATTTTGTAGTTAAAAATTTATAAAATATTCAACTTCTATATCTAAGGATTGAAAATTTAAAATAATATTCCACGTAAGTTGTTAATTCTGTTACCAAAAAATCTAAAAAAAACATAAGCAAATTTTATTTTTATAGTCATTTTAAGTTCAAATTTGGACGAAATTACATAATAAAAAACCTAGAATAACTATTTTAGTTATTTTGTTTTGAGTGTATAATATTGTTCGTGGGTACTTGAAACTTCTAAAGTATATCATATATCTATGATAGTATCAGGGTTTGTTGTTGATGTATAACGCGTTATATGTACCTAATGGATATTGTGATATGATTAATTTGGAATTTATTATAGGTAGGTACCTATCATAGGTCAATTTTTTTTTATACCATAGATAAGTATATAATATGTCTTAAACCTCAGTCTAGGTTTAACCTTAAAGTACACTATTATAATATATCTATGATAGTATCAAAGTTTGTTTTTGATGTATAACGCGTTATAAGTACCTAATGGATATTGTGATATGATTAATTTGGAATTTATTATAGGTCAATTTTTTTTAATACCATAGATAAGTATATAATATGTCTTATACCTACCTAGACGGCTAGACTGACATACCGTCTCTATAATTTCTCTTGTTTGTAAGATTTCCATAATCCTTGAAAGGAGTTATAATATTTTCTCCTAACTGATTAGCTGCATCACCTAAAATGTGGTACTTTGATCCACATACTTGTTTTAAATATGCGTCTTTATATATAAAAAGAGTGTTGAAGTATGTGGACATCATGCATTTTACCGGGTGTGCCAGTAAAAACCTCAACACATTTTTTCTTTGCTGAGAGCAGTTATGATGTCGCTTAACATATGTGGATCGAATTTTATGCTTCGGATTTCTAATGCTTATATACGAACCATCTATAGCACCGAGTACATCAGGTATACCTGCAATCTAACATTTCAAAGAAAAAGTTTTACAATAATTGCTAAGCAATCTTATTTTTTTTTAACTTTTTTGTAATACTTGCATAAGAATTAATAACACCCGAAAGTTTTATAAATACGTTTATTAATTACATGATAATTTCGTAGTTCGTGACACAACTTCGCAACGAACACTGAATGAATATAATCCTAATAGCTGTCTGGGTCGGCCGTGGTATAAGCCATTAGCGATATCCGATAACTATGTACACAGATATCACTAAAATTGCTAAAGCCTCTTTATCTGTGACAGAGTAATTTTCCGCCGTCACGAAAGTTCCTTAAATAAAACTAATTGGTCGCTCACTGCCGTCCGGCATTTTATGCGATAAGCAACTCGCGATACCGTCGTTAGACGCGTCCGTCGACAAAATAATTGGGTAGTTTGAATTAAAATGTACTAACACATTGTCTGAAACAATCAATTCCTTAATTTTATCGAATGCTATCTGACAGTCCCGAGTCCAACAAAATTGTTTGTTCGTTAGTAAATTATAAATAGGTCTCATAATAATCGAAACGTTCGGTATGAATTTATAATAATAACTTACCATGCCCGCAAATGATTTAACAGGTGTTATATTACGACGAGGCGCTGGCATGGCGCGTCTACAATCGTTCTAACTTTATTCTCACATTTTCGTAAACCTTCCATTGAAATAATATGGCCTAAATATTCAATTTCACTTTTGAAAAATTCACATTTCGATAATTTAACTTTTAAACCAGCTTCATACAAAATGTTAAATACTTTGTCAGTTGTCTAAATTTTTTAAATGCTCTACTCTATTTTGTCCGGTAATTATAATATCGTCCAAAAAATTAGCTACACCATCATGACCTTGGAAAAGTTGTTCTATTAATTTTGAAATATTGCGCTCGCGGTTGCTACACCATATGGCATTAATGTACCTTAAAAAGCCTTTTGTGGGTGCTCCACGTTAAAATTTTCAAAGACACTTCGTCCAACTCTAACTAGTTGTACGCTTCACTAAGATCAATTTTACTAAATTCTTTTCCTTTACTAACTTTTTGAAAAATTTCTTCGATTCTTATGGTAACGGATATTTTACGTCGTGTACAAACTTATTAACCGTTACTTTGTAATCCGCACATAATTTAATTTTTCTGTCACTCTTTAAAATTGATACTAGCGGACTTCCCCATTAGCTCGACTTAACCTGGGAAATTACACATAATTTCTCCAATCTGTATAATTGTTTAATCTTAAATTTTTCATACACAAATTTACCTATACATCATCATTAAACAATTTTGAATATTTATTTTTTAACTGTTCAAAATTAAGTTCGGTATAATCTAACATAATAATATTAGTTAATATTATGTTAAATTTTTCCATAAAATCTCTACCTAATAAATTTGGACCGCCTTTTTCCACTACAAACATTTTAAAAAATTCGCAAGTCTTATCTTTAAAACAAATATTCGCCAAAAAAAACCCCAAAATGTTAATTTTTTCACCCGTATAACCACTAACATTTTTAAAATCTTTTTCAAAATCGTGTTTTTATTAAATAAATCTTGGAATGTTTTTTCCGAAATTACTGTTAAACCTGAACCTAAATTTAACTGTGCTTTAATTTTACTTTTATATTATTGATTTATATGTCTAAAATAATAGGTTTTAAATCGTTCGTTTCTATGTTATAAATTAAATTTTCATGTGTATCGTCTTCTACGGACTCCGCATTCAAAAAATTTGTACTTTTAGATTTGCTACATAACCTAGCCAAATGTCCTATATTACCACACAAATTACATCGATAATTTTTATATCTACAATTTTGTATACCTGCGTATGCCGTTTACCGCACACCTTACGCCTCTACTTGTAGACGGCATAACATCACAACTGGTAGTTTCAACTCATTACCGTTTGATGTCAGCACCGTGACCCCAGCACTGCCAAGTTTGAAACTGAATATAAAAATTATCCAGTATTATGTACTTTATTTTGTACAATTTTGTACAAACTAAATGCAATGTTGTACACCTCCCCTAACACGAGAAAACGCGATTTTCCTATGTCCGTGCTGCGGTTACGTTATCCCGCACTTCCCATGACCAATTATCATCAAATCCTAATAATTAGATACTTACCTAGTTACCTACATAATAGTAAATATAAATTGGTTATTAATAAATTGCAATATAAAATAATTAATTGATTGGAAAAATATGCCATTTAATGAATTAGTCTAACTTTATTGATACCTACATTAGTTTCATTTTCATATTATATCCAAGTAGAGCTTTGGAGTTACAGGAAATGTATTTTTATATTAATATGTAGTTTTTTAACTAGTTCATCACTAGTTTATTTTAACATTTTAATTGCAATTGTTAGCATTAAATGTAATTGTTTTACAATGCAATTAAAATATGAATTTAATTGTATAACAATACAATAAACAATTCATAGTGTAAGTTTTATAAGTTGTAACGTGACTAAATTATCCCCGTGGTTCTAATTGAAGCCGGCATATATTATGGGTTGTATATACAGAATAAAATGTGTTAAGTTTTACATTGTTGAGTATTGTTATATATGTTATAGTACCTACCTATATGATATTTTGTCATATGTGACAAATTTATAAATATATAGGTATGTATATAATTAGATTAATTTTACAATATTAGTGAGTTATGATTTTAATATGTAGATTGATTTAAATAGTTGTATTATATACTATTTGGAGAGAATTATTTAATGTTGAAAATCTATTTTTGATGGTGTTTGAAAAAAAAAAGGTATTTGAGGAGAGATAGAGAATACAAATTGAACTAATTTTAAGAATTGCTATGGATTTGTTATACAATGTGTTTTTGACATAATATGGGTTTAATTTTGTACACTTTGTTTTGTCAGATTAAATTATTGGTATAGTGTATATAATAAGATGCTGTAAATTTATAATTTAATTACTACTTAAAGGCTATTTAGCGCAAGTTAATACATTTTACGTATTATTATTTAACGATATAGTTAGTTTTACAATATGTTGAGTTTGTTTAACTACTTTAAGTTAATAATATACTCAAGTATGATTTATTAATTATGATTTGGTTAGTATTGATAACAAAATGGAATAAGGTTTGTTGTAAATTTTTTAAACACGGAATTAACACAACATTTTTATAAACGTAATAATATATATTAGTTATGGGGATAGGAGTGAAATTAAGAAAATGTATATTTTGAATTTTTTATTGTGATGATGTTATGATAATAAAATGTTAGTTATGGATTGTTGGATAATGTAAGGACTCTGACACTCTGTTAATTTTTGATTTTGAATGCCGAGTGACGTTTGTGTTTGTTCGTGTTGTTTTATTTTTGTTATGAATATAACGACTTTTCATTTAAATATTTGTACGTATGAGTTGTCTCCTAGACGGATATAGGTAATAGGTGTGGATTCCTTGAGGTTGATAATGTTTTGCTGGTTATTGTTGTGGTTGAGATTGGAATTATTGTATTTTACGTGGATTGATTGGTGTTTTTGTAGTTGAATTTGATGTTTTTATTTCCAGTATTTTGTTGTATTGATAGGAGAGATTGAATTTATTTTCTGTTTTCTGTTTTGTATATGTGTTTCTGATAAAATTTGCGTCTTGTAATTTTCTTCAATAGAGTAAGAAGTGTAATACCAATTTGGAGTAGGGAGAAAATACGGGATAGAGGAAGGTAATAGATACGTTTGTATTATACTAAGTACAATTTAAATATATTAAAATACGGTATAATAAGATGATACGTAATGTACGGTGAATATGTGGGGTTAATGACCTGTTTCAATGCGCGAAGGGACGCAGTTAGGGAGACCGGTTGCCTGTTTCCTTCAGAGAAATTATGGTTCAATAATCCCCGCTACGACGTTGGTGCTCGATAATGTGTCACAGTAAGTTTGTTTGCATTAGTTTAAAAAGGACTATATGGGCATACGTGAGTGTGTGTGTGTGTGTGTGTGTGTGTGTGTGTGTGTGTGTGTGTTTTGTTGCAGTTATAGATATAGCCAATAGGTCTTCATTGAATTATAATTTGTCTTCGCCCCACAGGCTGTTTGTTTTTCAGTTACCTAGTGGTATAATTAGTGTCTTGTTGTCACCGTCTTATTGGAATATATTGATTTTTTTTTTCAATAGTATCAGAATTTATTGTCGTACCTAATTTATGTTTGCATCTGGATGTACTTTTATTATATTGTATTACTTTTGTATTACAGTGTAAACGGTATATATTTTATGATGGGGAAGATTGTTTTCGATAATTTCAAGAGGGCAAGTATTAGTTAGCTATCTGTGATATATATATATATGATAGTTTTCATGGATTCTTTGGGTGTTATTGACCCCTTTGAACCTTTTGGTTGTGTTAATATGACTATTCAACATCTGGTTTTAATATTTTATAGTGAGAAGAGTATCGTACGTTTTAGTGATATTTATAAGAAACTAAAATCATGGGACGGCAAAAATATAATAATAATATTATTATAATTTATATTTCACGCTGGTAAAATCGATTTGTATAATTTGAGATGTATATAATTTTTATATTTTCAGCTTTCAGGATTTTATTGATTTTAAATGCCGGTGTCCACGAGTATACTTAATGTTTATTTTGTAAAATATTTCTCTAGTGCAATATTATTTTTTATTAGTAATTAACTTAATTTTAATACTAATTCAATATAAATAATAAAATAAAATAAAGTTAAATAATGTTTTTAGTATTTAGGTTTAATTTGTAAGTGCAGTAATTTTGAGATTTTATCATATAATATATTTAATATTTTTCATAAAGTTTGGTTAATATTTAGAAAATTATTTATTTAGTTTTTTTTTTAGGTGTTAATACCTATGTTTTCATGTATTTTTCATGTTATAGGGACTTATGGCTTAAGTTAAAGAATTTAATGTAGACATGTAGTAACTATAGTAACATAGCTAAGTAAAAATAGGTAAATTATATTATATTTTATTTGGTATTACATATATGCTATCAAAGAGGTGATATCACTGTTGTTGTTATTTTTTATAGTATAAGATATAATGTAATACATATACTTATATAAAATATTATTAAGTATGATATTCCGTCGTGATTCATAATTAAATGTAGTTCAATATGTTATGAAAAGCTTGTTGTAGTATTTAAAGTGCTGGTGTTTAAATAATAAAATGTATTAATTTTTAATGTGGTTAATGTTTTTTTTTTTAAATAAAATAAGTATATTATTGTAAGATTTAATATTATTTAATTAGCTTATTTGATTAAGTTTTATTTAAAGGTCGATGTTTAATGTGTTTATCAAATTAAGAATAGTCAAAAAGATTTAATGATTTTATTTTTTGTTTATTATTTTAATAATATTTTGAATGTAAGTATATTGTAGTTATTTATAAAGGTTTAATAAAATAATAAGTCTAGTTGTAGCTTACTTATTTAATTAAGTATTATGTACATAAAGGTTATTGTCCAATGTGATTATGAATGAATATATAATAATGTTAATTTTTGTTTTTGTTTTTATTATTTTATTTTATTTCTTATAATAATATTTAAGTGTAAGTATATACTAATAATTAATCAAGGGTTGGACAAGTAGTAATTCTAGTTGTATATATATATACAGTTTCCTTATTTAATTGAGTTTTATGTATTATGATATTTAGTAATGATTCATAATTAAAGGTATCTAGTTGTTATATTTTACGTTGTATTGGTTTAGTTATCTTTTGCTAGATGGACGTTTAGATATAAAGTAACCATTTAAAATTATTGTTTTTTATGTAATGTTTTATGGTTTGGAAGATTATTTCTACAATTATCTGTGTTTTAAATTTAAATTTGAATTTATATTATGGTTGTTTTGAATACAGTTTAGTTTGTGTTTGACAAAGTTCTAATATTTTTGTTTTTAAATGTGCTATTTTAGTAGAGTGTATAACTCTAGACGGTCTTAAATTGTTATCATGTTGTTTCAATTTCGTATTATTAAAATTTGCTCTTAAATTTACATAATTATATCATTTTTCATTTTTAAACTTAGTTATTATGTTTATGATAAGATAGATATAATATAATGTAATGTAATATGTATGTATAATATATATATCTTGTGGTTCCACTTTATTTATTGTCATATTATATAATTTTTGATTACGCTTTCTTTTGATGTATTTTATTGTGGTATAGTTTTCAGTATGCATAATTGTCTCAATAATTTTATTGGATTTGGAATTGTAATTTATCATTGATCTAGGGCTCCAGTTTGTTTCATTATCATTATGTATATGTAGTACCATATTAGATTTGAGCTCTGAATTATATACGTATGCTGTTTTTGTTATGATTAACATTGTTAAGTTTTTTGATTTTTGTATGTATTTAGTTTGCAACCATCACAAGATATTATAATATTTTCGTTGAAATAGTGTATTAGTAATGCTTTGACAGATCCAAAATATTTGTATATTTTTGTGTAACATTTTATGGTGGTGACGCTATTATAATTTTTTTTTATGTTGAATGTGATAAATGTCATTGTATTATTTATAGTGTTATTTCTATTGTACTTTGGTTGATTTATTTTCGTATTATTTGATATCTTAAATATAATATTCTTTATTGTCCCCCATTGTACTATTGTAGTAATTCATTATTTATTAAATTTATTTTATATGCGTAGTTATATATTTTATAGTTTTTCATTGAGACCGAATTTTTAAAATTATACGAATTGTCAAAGGTGTTAGAATATGTGATGGGTATATTATACATTTCTCTTGTGGTTATATATTCTTTTTGTATATGTTCTTTATTGGTAATAGTTTTTTCACATGGTGTTAATTCTAAATTGTTAAGAAAATATATTTTGCTAAATTGTTGTGTTTGTTTAAATGGCTCTATCTTGTATTGGATATTATTGGAAATAGTATGTCTTGTATAATAGTTGTATGTGGTATTAAATATAATGTCTTTATTGGCTTTAATTGTGATGCCTGATTTTATTTTGTATTTTTTATTGTGTTCTGCTGGTGGCTTTTTATGTATTATTCTCTTTTTAATGATATTATTTAGAGTAATTGTTTTCTTTGTAAAATCTGTATTGGCTTTATTAAATTGGTTTTCTAAAATTATCGCATTGCTTAGATTTTTTCGCTATGCATGTGGGTGCTTGGAATACCTATTGTATTTTCGATTTGTGGGTTTATTGTAGCCGTGCCTAAGAGTTCAAGTGGTGTTTTATCTGGACCCGATATTTTATATATTTTATGTGGTGGGCTGATAAATTTTGGATTTATTAGATCTGGACGAATGCAGTTTATGGATGCTCCAGAATCTATGGAAATTTTTGTGTTTTCATTCTTTAGACTCGCTTTTATATGTATTATTTAGGGGGGGCCAGGGTGGGCCATTGCCCCTCCTGGTGGAACTTGTGGGGCGGTAATTTTTTCATGAACTTTTTTTTTATTATTAAGCCAACATAGTTATAACTTTAAAATTATGTAAAATGTTTTTTTCCTTATGTATTGTGATTAGGTGGAGATTTCTCATTTTGAAGTTTTTGATATTTTCCGTTTCAATATTTTGTAATCTTTTTGGAAACATATCATATGATATTATAAACAAACCAGTATAAACGTATAAACAATATTCCGTAGTCAAGTTGATAAAAGCGAAAACGCATATATAATAAATATTCCAGAGTGCGCGATGAGTAAAAGAAATGTCGCGGAATAAGAGAGTTCGGCCGGAACATTATAAAAATATATATAATATACTATTTTTAGGTGAGTCAAATTATGTATATTAAAAATATAACTCGATGAATTTAATCATATTATAT
>WHPZ01587442.1:0-23463 GCA_016617965.1 Macrosiphum rosae | reverse complement strand
AAACATAATTGCAATTATCGAATGGGGCACGCAATTTTTTAACGTTGACGAACAAACGAGTGTAATAATATTATAATGCACGCTTAAAATCGTCGTAGTAATCTAACCGAGAAAGGTCGCCGTTTGACAACAGATCTGCTGTTAGAGAGAGAGAAGAAAAAAAGCTGCAGAAGTAAAACGCTTATTATAGTAATATTATATGAGGAATATAACGGCATAACGCAATGTAGTACATCGTGTAGATGGTAACGATATAATATTATACAATATAATACCGCATATTACATCTCGACGACTGCAGTTGCAAGTTTAATACGAGCACATGTGTGTAGTAATAATAATATCATATACGACGAAATAATATATTTACACATTCCAATACTATACCGTAGAGTAAACTGTATACCTATTATATTATTATTACTATTATAGTCGTCCGAGGCGATACACACATGGCACTGGAGCATGGCTCTTGGTGTTCCGACGTTCCGGATGTTCACATCCGGTTACATTTCGAAGCGTTGTCAGATCTTATACCGACTAAAATACATCCCTCATACCTAACGCAGTAGTGGTGAGGGGGTTGTGGCTCTTCTCGACATTTTAGGAAAAAAGAAATTCTTTTCTAGAATTTGTATAGGTATGCGTAAGACGTATGACCGCGTATTAAAATAATTTTAATTTGTATTTGAAGGTTGTTGCCAAAGTGTCGTCTAAAATGTTATTTACCAGCGTGGCATCAGCACACCGAACTTGTGCGGAATCCTGGTCAAGCATCCTCTATATATAAAATGATCAGCCCCCCACCCCTTCATCTAAGCATAATCCCCCACTGCAGGTGCCTACAATATGTACCGCATCATGATATTATAAGGTAACGCGCACGTGCCGATCGAAATATTAGTATAATAGGTATATATTAATATGATGTGATATTTTTTCATTATCAAATCATTTCGTATTTGCTTGTTCGTATTATATTATTATTGTTTCGTATATTATATTATTATTGTTGCGCTTATTATATATTTTAGTCGCTCTCGCATCAAGATCGAAGGATATTGCAGTGCAGTCGGCGGACGGTGGTCCATTCTTGGGTTTTCGACGGGGAAAAAACCGATAACACGAGATATGTAATATAATATAACAGCTTTTATTCACGTTCACTATATTAACACGCGATTTCGTTCCAGACCCTCGGGAAATATGATAACTCCGTTTCGTAAAAAAACACAATTTTTTTTCTTATCACCCGTCTTCCGGATCGAGTATTATATTATGTTAACGGGGCCGTGTAATGATATTATTATTACAAACGACCGCCACGGCCGCGGCCGATAGACGCGTTAGATTATATTATTATTATTATATATTTAAATCGCTCATCGTATTCGGTGCCTATATATATTTTTTTACAGTTTAAGCACCGACGTAGGTTTTTGTGTGATTTGTGTTAATTCTTTTTAGATTTCACTTCTGCTTATTTTGATTTTTGTTGATCGCCGAGTACAATAATTCTATCGCGAGCGTGATTAAATTTAAATACAATAATATCGATCGAAAGAAATAATTAACAACTAAAATATTATTATGATCTGACTGTTACAATAACACTAGTAATATATTATGCGTACTATGCAAAAACTGCAGACGATAATATAATATTATAGTGACGAAAGAATATTATTATTACGATAACACGAACGAATAATAATAGTAATTTTGGTTTTCATCATTACTATGTATATATAATGCTCACATTTAGCCATCTAGGTATATCTAAATCTATGTAATATATATTATATAAACTACATAATATGTTTATATATAATATTAAGGGTGGCCGCACGTCCCGTTTTTTATGTTTATACGTTCTGTAGGTTCTTTGAATCGTTCTATATATATTATATTAAAATTGAGGCCGCGTTAATCACTTAATATTATTATTTTATCAATTGTCAATAAAATTATACAGTTATAATATTAAATGTTTATATTATATATTATTTTAATAAACGTTACAATTTGTAACAGTGCAGAATGCGTTTTTCTTAAAATCATGTTCGTAAAAAACGCGGGCTGAGTATAGGAAAATAAACAATAAATTCGTGTACGGTACCTACCTGTATGATAATGTCGTATTGTTTTCGTGAGTACGTGCCTACATTATAACTGCATTGTACTTCAGCGTGTAACGACGGAGTCGATGTTTTATATTGGAAAAATGCATTTTCAGCGACATAACTGCAAACATGTGGATTGCAGTACCTATATAATATATAGTGGGTAATAATGCAAAATGTAGAGCGATTTGGAAACCGCGCTGATGTATATAGATTTGATTTAAAATAGCGAAGGAAAATACAATATTATTAATGCCACTATATAATATAACCGGCTATAAACCGCGATGGCTGACATATTATATAGGCGAGGTACCTACGTCATACGCAGTGTTTTTGTTTTCATATATTATTATTGTATTTTATCGTGTCGATATCGTTTACGCATATTTCGTGTTTGACGTTTGGCCACCCCGTACACAGACACATATACCTTATTATAAAATGTAATTATGTAAGTTTATAATATTATTATAATAATATATATAATAATATGACCGCGCGAGAGGACGTGCAGTATAGTTGTCGGCCTAACAGCGACGCGAACGGATGATGATGGCGAAGACCAAGGCGAGGACGGGCAGGGCAGACCTACCCAGTGGCGCTTGGAGAGTGGAGCCTGCCGCCGAAGCTGACTTGGTCGACTCCCAGAGCACGCGATCCGAATTTTGGGCCGCATCTGGCGCCCCGTCCACGAGCGGCTGCTCCTTGCCCGGGCACGTGTCCTCATTCAAAGAGCTGATGGCCACCACCTGCGGTTCGTCGAACGACTTGGGAAACCCTCCGTCGGCCCCGCCCATCATTCCTCCACCTCCAACCGATATCGCCTTGTCCGCCGTCGTCTCGGCGTCCACCTGGTTCGCACCGTACCCTCCGCCGTCGCCGCTGTAAACGTTCCGTGGGCCCGCCACCTTCAAATCGGCCAAATCGCCGCCACCGTCGTTGTCGGCCGTGTCGTTCATCTGACACTGGGCGGACGTCAGCTCGCGCATCACCTGTTCGTTGTTCGTCTCGACGGCCAATCGGTTCATCCACAGCAGGCTGCAGTCGCATTCGAACATGTTACCTGCGGGACACAAGAGAAACAGAACGCGTTCAGTATAATATTATACGACAATAAAAGTTATTAGTATTATTTAACAACATTTTTATAATATTAAACTTCAAGGCAGTGGGAGGGGGTGGTGTTGGGATTTGTAGGATTAACAACGTTGAAACATGAGCTTAATTGCCCCCTAAATATAATACAAGTAGAACGTAGCTTTCTTAAAATATCCAAAAATATCGATTTCTATTTAATTTATTCAAGACGTAATTTTAAATCACTCTATAGTAGATTACCATGGTGTTACTTAAATTCAATACAGACATAGGTACAATTTGTTTAAATACTATTCAATAATACAATTCTTATTGTTACAGTGACACGGCGTGTTAGATAGGCAATTTAACTACACCTCTGTAGTTCCATTTTACGTTCACTCATAATAATAAATGTTCATATTTTTTTTTTATAGATATTATAATATTGTTACACAACGGCCAATACCAATTATTTAAGGGGACGTTACAGTGACATTTGTTGTCTCCGTCTTACAAGTGCATAACATACAACATTTTACGCTCAGCAAAGCACGGTGCTTAGCGTAAAATTTGCTATGTTATGCACTTGTAAGATAGAGAAAACAAATGTAACTGTAACGGCCCCATAAGAAGAACATTTAAAATTAAAGAAATATTTTGAAATATGACTGTAGTTAGGATTTTTATTAATGCTAATTTTTAACTTTGCATTATAGTTGAGCGGAAGTGGCCCGAAATTATCATTATTACTGAAACTATATGAAGAATCGTGGAACCGAAAACGATACATGCAAGTTGAAGATTTTTTTATTTACAAAATATAAAATATGTGTGTACTAAATAATTTTTTCTCAACACAGTATTGAAAAATAAGAGTTCATATTTTAGATTTGTTAAGCCTTATAAATTAAACTTGAAACATATATAAAAATAATATATACCAGTATATATATATATATATGAGATTTTAGCGGGTGAGTGAAGTATTGGTTTTACAATTTTTTAATGGTATTTTTCGAGGTCAGTACTTTTGATCAAAAAGTTTCATGCAGCACATCCATAGATTGAAAATGGAATACTGATTGTATTTTATAAAAGGTATATATATTTTTTTTTATTCGTTCATCGAAATGCCTTTGAAAACCCGTGAAAATCCAACTTCGATATTATATAAGCGGTATGAGTAAGGTATAGTACTTGTTTAGAACAAATTTTTTTTCGACCAAACTGAACTAAATCATTTTTTAAACTTTAAAGTCACATTATATAATCTAGTGGTTTTCTTACTTCACCAATACCGTAAATAATATTATGTATTAAAAATTCAAATAATCTTCAGTAAATAAAATAAAAATAAGTGATTTGGACCAGATTAGGCGCGTATAACAATTATATAATATCCTCCCTCTGCAGAGAATGCATTTGACCTTCGCATTAATATTCGTGCCTATGGCATGCAGATTTACGTTGGGTTAGGTCGGGTTATTGTCACATGAGTATATCGCATATACATTATACATATATTTGTACCTACATATATTATATGATATTATTATTAAGGCTATAACGGCTGGGGCGGTGTCTAACGCGAATATATATCTTATGCTGATACCCATATATTTTGTTAAATCTAAATTTTAACGACATAATAAAATACCTACTTCGATAACGTTACGGAGACGGTATATGCGTGTACCTATATAGTCATATAGATATAAAAATGCGTATACGTATGCGCAAATGGTATAATATTATTATATTGTTATAATGCGAGTGCGTTACAGTTTGTCAAATAATAAAATGTTAAAAACTCACGAATATATTCGCGGTTCAATCGAAGATTTTGGAAATGCGCACGTATTGAAAACCATCCAGAAAAACCGACAGGAGAGGCGTACTTAGGATTTTATCATTGCATACCACGGTGATATAAAAACGCTATGCGAATAAATAAAATAACGTATTATTTATTACTCACGCCCGTAATGTGTGTGTGTGTGTGTGTGTTTTCCTAATATATTTATAGTAGGTAATGTATGTTAATATGATGGACCATAGTTTATTGCATTAGGCACAGTATTCTTCATTATGATATTTTATATTTTGTTTAATTGTTATATTATAATTTGTTTTTTGACATTATTTTGTAACGAATAGATAACCACTGCCTGATGATAACATAAAAAAGTGAGCTGCCGCGGGACGTCTGGCAGATGTGAAACATCGAAATTATTTTGTATAGAAAATATTCATATAAATTGAAAGGATGGAATATTAAAAGAAATAAACATGGCATAATCAAAAACAAAATATTCAGATGTTTTAAAAAAAATTATTCATTATTTAAAGGAGCATTAGATGTTTCAGCTGACCAACAGCTGCCGGTCTCATACACCGTATTTGATGTTCCACATAAAAAAAAAACTATGGTTAAAAATGCATAAAATATTATGTATTGTATAGTTTTTTTTTACATTTAGAACATAATATGCTGACAACAATTTAAAAACCATTTAAATATAAATACAATAATAATTGTTTTAAGTAAAATATAACAATCCATTTCTTTCTAAAATAAAAAAAAAATGTTTATCGAAGGATTTAAAAACCTATTAAAAACGGAAATTACCTTACATTCATTTTTCTACCTACTTTGATTTTTTTTTTTTTAAATTGGATTATTATTCAATTGCAAATATATTATTAAATAAGCGGAGAAGATAATATTAAAATAATATTATTAATGGGCAACTTCCAAAACAATTAAATCTGAAATAACGACAGCAATCAAAAAAATAATAATCGTTAATATTATTATACTTGAAGTATAGAATTTATAATTTTGATTTTAAAGAGTTTCAAACATTAAATGTGTCTTAAAAAAAAAATATTAATCGAGATTAAATTAAATATTTCAAATCTTTGTATCCTTCATTAATTATTTGTTATTAATTATTATACTTATACGTAGAAACTAGGGATGGAAAAATGAAAACGCTCATCTCCCCAGTCATGGTAAAATAATCTACATGGTAAAACTGCTGCATGACCGGTAAACAACCCTCGTACAAGCGTATCATCCTTATAAATATGCCTCTGGATTTCATAGAATATAATAATATATATGTATATTACGAATACTTTTATCCCCTAACGTATATTCGTTTTTTTTTTCATTCCATAATTGACACCTCAACAACGGACGACAAACAATAAATCGATTAACTACGTCGTCACGGGATGATAATGTACAGCGTGATTCTCTGAACAGTGAAAACTGATGATATATTTTGTATAATATTTTATGAAATTAAAAATATGATCAGCATTAACTTACATATTATATTACATGGGTGGCTAACATAATTGAGTGGCACTTCGCTCTTACACATCTAAACTCTAAACCTTAAAAAATTCGTAATAATAAAAACAAATATTGTTTGTTCATTCGATATTTGATATTTTACAGATACAATTTTCCACAAGTATTTTGATTAATATAATTAATTTTAACTGTTATATTGTACTTTTTCCGGACAATGTCTGAACTTGGTTAATGATATAAAATGTTATGACTCCGTGTTTAAAATTTTCCAAAAAAGTATGTATTTTGATATAAATTCATACTGTTAAAAGAATTACGCAATTAAAATTAATAAATATATATCATAATAAACTAATAATTTATTGCAGTCCAGTGAAAATAACTGCTATGCACATCGAGATGTAAAATACAAATAATTCAATTAGCGCCGTTTCAGTTTTATTAACTGTACGCGCTTGCCGGGACACTGCCAAGTGACAATTTTCATCAATTTTCATCAATTTACACCTAATTTTCATCTGTAGCTTTCGGTTCACAAATTTGGTGTACACACACAATATATTAAAATATACATAATAATATTATATTATAATATATAACGTATAAAACGAGGTACGAAATATGAACGCCGATCGATCTGAATAAAAATATCATAACCCATAGCCCATAGGTATTGCAGTGTTCCTATTTCTTATAGTTGTAGTATAGTGTTGCGAGGAATCTAAATCAGGTTGTGGGAAATACCAAAAGATCAGTCGATAGATGTAAATATCAGGTAATCAGAATAAAATAATCGTACATTATTTTAAAATATGATCATAGTTTATACATAAGTTATACAGTGAGCTATCATAGACCGAAAAATTGTTAAACACCAATAAAATATATAACTATGTCAATCCCATAGGCGTGTGCAGACTTTGGTCTCAGTGTATGCACATATTAATGAACACCCTAAAAATGTAAATGGCCCTAAATAAATACTCATACTATAATTGTCTTAAAAAATATATCAGTAAACATTTTTATTATCACTGCTTTTTATTACTTATAAAATAAGAGGTTTTTCAACTTTTATTTATTTATTTTTGTTTTGAATAATAAATTATAAAAACGTTTTTATCAGATCGTATCAACAAATTTTGTTATATTTTATTTTTAAACATTTCGGGACTTTTGATCGATCCTAACAATAATTTCTCTATAATTATACCGACACGCTTTCGCCGCCCACAAAGCAGTATCAGATGGTGGACATGGATAACGACAAAACGAAAAGTATGTATCCATAGATTAAACTCTGTATAGAATATTTTTTCGAACGAAATTAATTGGTCAGAGTAAAACGCATATTATTTTTACCGTAAGCCGCGACTGACGTGCGCCCTGTATAATGTTGTTATTATTAAAATCCTCGAGGCTCTATTGTTTAAAAATTATTAAAAACTTTCTGGAACTTCACCGCAGACGTTTGTGTATTGCGTTTGAATATATAATAATAGTACATATATAGCAGTGATTCCCAGACCATTGTCAAATACCAATTTCATTTTGTACGTCGTCAATCCGATTAAACTTACGCGAGTTCTCTGCCGCACGCGGTTTCTTTGTGTACACCATACGTAGTTTTCATCAGTAATTAATTTAGAGTTGTCGACAAAGCACCCACAGGCTGTTCGTGATTTGGTATCATACGCGAAGTCTTTCGCATGACGATCTCCCTCGGCAGTGAATATTTTTGTTTTGTACACAATAATATATTATATTATGTGCGCGGATCCTTTGTGCTGTGAGTGTGTGTGTGTGTGTGTGTGTGTGTGTGTGTGTGTATACCTATGCACGTTTATGTGTAGTACACATCCGTTTGATGAGTCAAAACGTTCGGATCGAAATCATTTGCATTTTTATGGCATTTTTGACGAGACACCGGAAAACGTCGACATTATATTTCATTATTATATATTTAACATAATATTACATTGCAAACGAATTACAGCGATCTGCGGGCTTCATACGAAACAATACCCAATACTGATGACATCGACAATGGAGTTTGGACATATAACGAACAAATATATTAAGTTAGAGTCAAATAAAAAAGTTAATTTAATTTTAACATTTTAACTTGGCTACCGAGTTACTTTTGGTTTTCCGTTGATTTAATTATACTAAATTAACTGAATTGTTTTTTAATCAACGTGAAATCAATTAACTACAGTTTTATTTTAAGAGGCTCAGTTAGTTTCTTTATTTTTTAAATTTCATTTTATTTTATCATGTTTCAGTCGATTCCGTTTTCGTGTCAATAAATATTTGGGTTAAATTGATTTTGATTTTAACGGTAAAAAAAATTAAGTTGGCTAGTGTTGTAAATAAAAAAAAAGTTGTTTATTAACTTTTAACCAAACCAAGTAAATCAAAAATTAAATTGAATTTAACTCTTAATTTTTTTCTTACTAATGCGTATTGACTCAGCTTAACTGAGTTATAAAAATCATTAACTTCCCCATATTTCACTGATATTATATATAATGTAAAACACATATAATAAAAATATATAATTTACTGCGGTAGAATGTAATACGCGAATAAAAATCAACAAACGGGTGGTATTTCGATCCGTCATCGCGGTTATCGAAAAACTAGTTGACAATCCTATATATATATACATATATTATATAATATTATATACCTACACATATCTAGGTATAGACGAGTCGAGTGCCTGCACTCCGATAGACCACCGTATGAAGGTATTGATGTGTACCTATATCAGAATGTTGCACATACTCCGATACTCGGTATAATCTATAATAAAAAAGCAAGTCTAGATTTTATGTCACTGGTTGGCTCTGAAATGGCTTGACAGATTTGGCTGATTATTTTTTTGTTATGTTCGTGATAATCAGTACACGGTTATTATGAAAGACAATTTTTGGAAAATCTACCGGAAAATTATGAAATCTGGATGTCAAAAATACAACAGTAGCGCCATCTGTACAGGAAAAAAATAAACTAAATAATAATGTATTTTTGTTTATTGTAAGGTTATTGCAATTGATTTTACCAAAATATCGAATTGATTTATGTTTCAATGATAGCCACACTCTCCACACTAATCATGGTTCACGCGGCGCCTCAATAGTAATTTAGGATATATTAGGATTAGGTATTTAGGTACTCGGGCCCGAGGATTAGGCGAGGGAAATATGCTCGAGCCCCCGAAGTATACATGCTGTGTTCATCTTGATTAGCTGGGTGAAATACGGAAATGAGAATTATACGCGCGTCGTGGAAACAAACCTCCAAACGAGATTATGCAACGAAACAAATTCCGTGGCTTAAGGCCCACCTACCCACACCCATACAGACAAACCACACACATACACATAGACACACCGAAAAATTATTATCATTATTGCTCACAAAACTCATATTCTACAAACCAGCATAGGTACTACCAGTATAGGTATATACATATACAATATTTCCATATTTACCTACTCACTCCAAAATAATAGCAGCTCGTTAAAGCTTTCCAAACGTGTGCAATAATTGTATATTAATTATGACAACTCATGTATAACGTTTTGTCGATTGAATACATAACTCATCAACCACGTGCGTGATTGGTCAAATAAAATGTACTTTCCTCATGAATAGAAAAATATCCTCGTTTAGAGTTAAATTTTGTAGATAATAACATAAAACAGAATTACATTCTATGACTGCAACACTGTGTTGTACTGTATACACTATACATAAATCATTCGTATATTTCATACATACTCGTTTCTCGTGTCTGTCGTTTAGCACTAATTTCAAAATGTCTACCACAACTTGGGTGCACCAAGTTGAAAAATGGGTTTAGTGGAAAATGTATGGACTTCCAAATCTTGCAAATGTCATACGAAATATTTGTGAATGTTATGAGTCGATTGCTCCCTTCCCAACTTTGCATACCGACGTCAATATTCCTACTTACTAACAAGTTTGAAATTGGAACACTGAACTCAAAGAATTTATAAGTTATGGAAATCAGACGGGGAACGATATCAAATAAGCGAAAAACCAAAATATGGAGTTTTTATTTTGTACTACTTAAGCCCGGAAAGTATGGTCATTAGCTGTTTTTGTTTTTAGGGGGGAGGAACGGTTGTGGTTGGAACACGTTTTGTATGTGTGGCAAGGATTTATTGCTAAAAATCCCGGGTGGTCACCCATCCGGGAGCTAGCAATACCGGCCGATACGTACACTCGGAGCGTTTTCGCGGTTGAAGTGTATGGACCACATGCACATCAAGTGACAGTAGTATTTTATTTTGCGACTTAATTAATTGGTCTAGATCTAAATCTAAGTCATAAAATAATTATACATTTTATCCTAAATTAAATACATAATAATATTAATGATGAGCATTAGGTACTTCGACAAATTAGTTGTTGACTAATAATTAGTGTTTTCGATCAGCCACCCAAAGTCCATATTATATATTATTTGATTTTATGTGTCGTCAATTAATCGCTTGCTGTTTTCGGTCGTCTGCAATATTGTACAATGCAAAATATAATATATTATGACGTGTACGGCCTAGAAATGCATAGTTCTACGCGTGCGCAAATGTCATTCGTATTTGGTATTTAGGTATAGGTACGTAGGGTGGTTTGTTGCAGTGAATAGTGATGTCGAGAGTGTGACAATAATGGTGCGGGGATTACTCACAAATAGTATTCTCTCGCGGCATCCCCACCAATGTGTTCACAACACGAAATTCGCACCACCCACATCCACCTGCATAATATACGTGGTGCATTCGTACACACGCTGACACTGCACCCAGCAGCAACACGCTGCCGAAAATAATATTCGAATGGAATAATAGTAGAAGTGACATTTACATTTCAATATGTGTCGTTAAACGTGACGCGAACGTTATTGGCTACTTTTGTCACGTAGGTGGTACAATAATAAAAGGAATTTTGCCAAAATAAAAAATAAACACACACACACAAACACGCACGCACACGCAATAAACACACACGTGGGGGCGTCGAGTTATAAAGTCTCGCGGCGGTCGCCTCCATTTCGCACGGTTGACGTACCAGTGATAATACTCGCTCTGTTATACAATACCTACCGCGGTTACCGTATACACAAACGTGCCGCAGTGTGTTATTAAACTTTGTTTGGTATATGTACTTCTGTAAGTTTTCTCATTTCCGGCCGATACTCGCACGTTGTATGTTTAGGTACCACAGCAACTTCGGCCACGGTCTCGGTCGGTCCGACAGAGTACGTTCACTCATTTAATAATCCGGGGAGATTCGCTTCCAACAGTTATTATAGGTACAATATATTATATTGTATGAGCAGAAAATAAATAGGTACTTGCTTACATTTTTCCAAAAACACTTTCCCGAGTAAATAGATTTAAAAATGATGTATTTTTGTATGTAATATTAACAATTTTAATCATTTGTTAAAAAGTTGGATACCTCGAGGCACGAAAAAAATTTCTTTTTTATGAAATATGCAAACATTATTCAGATATGCACAATTTTATATGTATTCGTATTTCGTTCGATTAGAAAACTATCAAATATTTTCTCAGTTAAATGTATGCTGCATAGCTTGAAACAAAACTGGTTTCAAACAATTAATTCATCTAATGGAGAAAATATTTTGAATTGAAGAATTGTAAAAGATTTAAGTGTATTAATATTATGGTTAACAAGTTCTTTGGTTTCAAGCCATTTCGTAGTCGTTTCTAAAAAAAATAAAACTTGTACCTAATAAATAATTATTTTTGAACAATTATCTAGACAGTGTAGAGTGTAATATAATATTCAATAGGCTATGGATAACGTTAAAATATCGTCTACTCGCGTTGTCGTTATCCTCCATTAAACGTTTAAATTATAATTTATGTATGATTCACCAAAAATAATTCAACGCAGGTGAATATTTGATAAATTATTGAATAAAATAATTAATTGTATAATTATACTTTACAGCACAGCGGGTTTTCATTATTGTAATTATTTATTTTTTTGTCTATTTTAATACCTAATAAAAAAGTATGTATTTAATGATCATGATAATATATAAATATATAATATGATAACAATAAAAATATTATGAATTTTAGTATTTAGGTATAATATTCATATTTCGTTGTCGGGCGATGGTGCTGCATATTATAGTTTTGCATATTGTCCGGTTGCGGCATTATCGAACCTCGCGTGTCTGCATAATAATATAATATTATTAAGTATTTAGGTACCTATATGTTTATTATAATTTGTATAATACACGACACTACGATGTCCGAGTAGACCTAGCAGTTTAATATAAGTCGGTATATACACGATAATCACCCACACGATTTCGTACATTTTGTATTCGGAGTACAGACTGCCACGCCAACGACAAAAGCGAACAAATAATGAGAAAATCGCATCGCCGACACGTTTTCGACGCGTACAATGTCGGCGCCATACACAGTGCATATACCTGCACACATATACAAATCCAAGTTTGAAGTTAAACAAGTATGTCCGGCGTGTTCGAATCGTGTACCCATATATATATATATACATACTATGTGCGCCCATAATACGTAATGCGTAGGTAGTGATATAAATTCGTATGCGACGTACAACTATATATACGGTGCACAAACTATACAGCAGCTGTCGTCGTCCCCTCCGTCGTATTATAATGGCGTACCTCTAACCTAAACGTCTAAACGTATATAAAACTATATATATGCCCGAGTTCTTGTCCGAGAAACTTTTTCCAATTCCGCCGGAAATCGCGTCCAATTATCGTTTACAAACCTATTCGAATGGGTTCGCGGACACGTTATATATAAGATAGGTACTCGTAATGTATATTAGATATAGAATTTGACGGCAAAAGTTTATCTCGCCCTCGCGACTCACCGTTACATATATAATTATTATGTGTTACACGACGGTGACTTTTGTTATTACCGGACTCAATTGCGAACGGTCTGTGATACTGCTGTAATACGCTATGCACATTATTATTATGGGTAGGTGAAGCTAATTTTTTTTTTTGGAAAATTAGGGACTTTCAAAATAAACCACAGGATAGGGAACCCCTCTACTGTACAGTAGCTGGTGCCAAGTGTCTACCTCGATTGAGGAGTAAGTCATTGTTTTTAATGTATGTGTTAAATACCAACTTAGATTTTAATTCAAAGATAAATCATTTCAATATTTCATATTATATTATTACACGAAAAAAAGATTCTGTGCGAAGGCCGTCAGCCTGCATACTTTTAATAATATATCTTATGATAATAATATTATATTAATTATAATACCATCGTGGTAATTTATTTTACTATTGTAGTAGGTACTAATTTATATAGGTGTATAAGTTGAATTAATTTTTAACGAAAAAATTTAACTTTTTATTAATTATATTATGATATTATGGGGGATGGAGTGGCCGAGCCGACTTAGGCGTCTGTTGCGACGCGCACCGTCGCCTGCTCGAACTTCGGTCTTGGGCGGCACTTCTCTTCGGGTAGTCACGGTGTCTGGAGAGAGAAGAACCCTCACCAAGGCATGCCAGATACCTACAAATGCCCACTTGAAAATTCTGCCAAACTAAAACACACGTGTTTACAAAAACCTACAGTACCCTCCCCACAGTTAAAAACCACCCAATGGCCTAAGTTGCCAAGGGTTAGTTAATAAAAAAAAAAAATTATATTTATATCGTAATTATATTACCGAGTTGGTTCGTGGTATAAATAGCCTATAACATAAAATTAATCTAAACGTTTCAATCCCCAACATTTTTTTTTTTAAAGACAACAAAATCACTAAAATGGTTATTCTCTTTTTAAATACCTGATTTCGTTGACATGTATCTTCAAAAAAACCAAAGCATTTTTTCTACTATTTAAATAATGTCGTTATATACCCATTGTCGTTATAAAAATGTAATTTTATTTAATACTTGTGCAAAATTTATTATAGTATTATAAAAATCGGTGGAGAAAAAGGAGCGCTGGTCATGCGTCGAAGGTCAAACTTCAAACGATCGATGATCCTATGCCGCTGTAGATGTTCCAATTTATATTCGTCGAGCAAAGTGTATATTACGACTATTTTATATACCGAATGATCCATTTAACTTAAGGCACTTATATTATTTGAAAAATTATAGTAACATTTTTGAAAATTTATTTTAACAACGTGCGTGTTTTAATACATTTTTCCAAAGCAGAAAATTCGTTTGAGAACATATAAAAATCGAATTTTAGATAAGTACCAATTCTATGAATTACAACTTAAAGTATTTTAGTATTTAAATTTTAAATAAGCTGAGTGGTTGTGGTTCTATTCCACTCATCTAGTATTTAAATAAAAATATTCTGCTTCGGAATATGAAATTAAAAATGTGTAAAATATAGTAAAAAATATTCAGTTTTGAAACGTCTTAACATTATGTAAATATAATATTTTCTGAAACAATGATTGTATACGTTGTACGGATCAGTAGCAGATCCAGAAGTCACCCAACTGGGGGGCGAATTTAAAAAAATTAAATTGTCTTTTTGTTATATAATATAATATTAGAAAATAACGTTAAAAAGACAGCCCAAGGGAGGGGGGTGAACGCCCCTTCCCCCCTTCATATCCGCCACTGATACGGATCACACCGTATTATATTATTGTCGTCCGTATAATATAGTATTATATATTATTATTATTTTCCGTTTTCATATAAATTAATATCTCATCCGATATAATATTATATTACAACGCGAATCGACGAAGGTTTTATTCGTTTTCAGCGCGTTACGTGCTGCTGCCGGTATATAAAAACGTCGACGCACAATAATCACGGATTTTCAACGAATAAGCCACAGGATGTTATAGTAATATAGTCATATACTTTATTATATATATATTGCATGTGTGCGTGCGTCAGTGTGTCAGTGTGTGTACGTCCGGGCGTTCACCCTTTTCCGTTCCATGCGAACCAATGCAGACAGAAAGAGGGATGAATGATAATAAACAACAAGTGGCGATGGCCCTGCGCGCCCTGTAGTGGGTACCTGTATATATTATATCATATATACATACTTATGTTTATATATATTGTTATTATATATATACAGTTCATTCTCGTAGTCGTGCGGTCATAAGGTCGAATGTGCGGTGCGTATATATTAATATATCATATAATTTTATATTGATACATACAAATATAATATATGCTTTTCAAGCGTAAAAAATCTAAACGTTTTCAAAACCACATACCTATGTGTTTGGCACAAATTTTAGATAATATATAATATCAGATTTATTTTTCACGGCTAGAACTCATGGTGGCCGCATGAGGATACATCGGATACTAAATTATATTCAACACGTATATCACGGACAGACATGCGAGACACATCGAATTTTCGACTTTCCCCATTGGTTTTTCATCGTTTCAATAAAGGAGAATATTATAACAGATCGTGAACGCGAAAATCCGTGATGTGACTGTAAACTGCAAGGTTGAAGCCGTGTGCGTATAATATTTTACACTGTCTGAACATTATATCATTCAAGGTTTAAGGTTACTACGACAGTTATACCACGACGGATTTATGGTATACGTCATGTTTCATATGAATATCGAAAAATTGTAACTGCCATACAAAATTGGCGTGTCACATGTCATATTAAAATTTAAACATGTGTGTTTGTTGAAGTTTATCATCGGTTACAGGTTATCCCCGCGGATTGGTCGATAAATTGTTTTTCGAAGAACTATAAATACTTAATACTATTATAATTTATAAATATATCTTTCGACAATTTTTATAGAATTTTCATAACTGATACGCAGTTGAATATACAATAATATTAGGTATATACTATATAGGAATAGGTACCTATTACCCGTCCACTTTATCTTGGCCATCGGCGACCGTTTATTACTATTGTAATAATATAATAATAATAATAATATGTAAAGTAATATCAACTGTGCTACTGTAGTGGCAACTGTTAGACGATTGCAAAGATGAACTGGACGGTACTCCGACGGGTTGTACTACAAAAAGTCGAGTCAATAGTTTTTAAAATTTTTTTTGTAATTAAAATGATTTTATAAACACATCATGAAGACATGATATATTTTTTAAATTATCAAAAGTATCGTTCACTTGATAGGTACCATTCTTTGTTATTGTGAATTTTGAATGGCGAATGAAATATTTTAATATTTATCATACTAAAGTGTTCTAATAAATTTCTGAAAATATTAATGTACCGGTTACCGCTCTATCATAAATATCGAATCAATATAAGTTATAACATAATATGTTTATTATATTTTAGTCTTCCAAATATATTTTATACACTAGTAAAGTAGTGACATTTAAAAAATTGGCTTAATGCATCAAATTAAAATAATAACGATTATGGGGAGAAAATAACATAATGATTTATACATTTTTTATTTCGTACGTTTTGTTATAAATTTATAATATTAAATACTATGCGTGCGGAGTAATCATCACTCGAATACGACATCGACACGCACGCGGCTCATGTTCGATATTATATTATGCTGAAATCGGTCACAACAGTTTAATACACAAATACGTTTAAAAAGAGCGTATTAATGTATAATATATTAAGTTTAATTATACCTATACAAGTGGTCGTAACTATAAATTATTGGTCTCGGTAAAAATTTAGTTTAGGGCACCGTGTGTATAATTAACCTAATTCGTGCAATTGAAATTCACAATTTTTTTTAAATAATCGTCAAGCATAAATAATAATAGGTAGAATAAAAGAGAAAAACCTCTGCGATTTGAATGGATGCGTATAGTCATTATGAAAAATTATTTGAAATTTTTTTTCTCATAAACTTATACGATTTAAAAAAAAGATTCAAATGAAAACATATTCAAATCATTGAATAAATAATTCGAATAATTTTAAATTAAAACAAATATGTGTTATACAAACCTAACCTCTGAACGATGTATAACAGTTAATAGGTAATATACATACCAGTGTATACCATTAGCAGATACCTATAGGTATACTTCCGTCATTTCGTATTCTACGATAAACATAATATTATTTGAGAATGCATGTTTTTAAATTTTTCTAGTTAACGATTTGTTTTAGTCACAAGCTATTAAATACAAATTTATAATAATTGTACCTACTAAGTAGCAAGTAATAATAACAGTATTAACATCTTAAAATACGCTTAAAATCAGTTTTTTTTTCAACTCATTTTAAATCCACTTGCTTATGATTAATTTAAAGTGTTTTGTTTTGTTATTACTTTTTATATACTTTTGAGCTGTACGCGATAAAGATAATTATATAAAATATCGGTAATTCCCATCTCACCCATCTCAAGACTTCATTTGTATACAGTATGCACCCTGTAGTTAGATACAAAGTGTATACATAATATACAGACTACAGCGAGCGCGTATTGCGAGGATCAAACATTCTATTAAAACAATTGTCAATCGTTTAAAATTCTGTATTTATTTATGTACAATTCTATACATTCAAGGGTCCCGGTACACACACATGCCATCATCACTTAGTTATGATACTGTGACCTATATTATACATTATATATAAGCGATATAGGTAGGTGCAGGCAACTAAATGGTCAATGAGGACGGTCGTATAATGATAAATTAATTCGTAAAGACAAACATTACTTTTTAGTAATATTTTTTGTATCATACTTTCAAGCTTCAGTATGCGATAAAGATAATAACTAATATTATATTATAACTATAATAATATTTCGGTAATTTCAGTTTCACACGTCATCTCAAGACGTTATTATTTATTACTGTATTCGCCCTGCAGGTGGATACAGTAATATGATCATTAGGATGTATATTGTATTGCGAGTATTAACCATTTTCTAAAAACAATTGTCAATCGTTTTAAAATTCTGTATTTATTTATGTTAGGTAATACAATTCTAAACCTTGGAGGGTCTCGGTGTGTATGCGCACACACATGCCATCACCGCATGTTTATAGTTACGACACTGTGACCTATGCATTATATATAAGCGAAATAGGTAGGTTGAACGAAACTGAACGATCAAGGAGGACGGTCGTAACGATAAATTAATTCGTAAAGACAAATATATATATATAACGTGTGTGTGTATATAACCCCTTTCGTGTTTACACTTCTGCAGCGGCGGTTCGTTCGATTATGCGCTCTTCGCACGATAAACCACGTGCGCCGAACAGGGCTGTAATTGTGAGACTTAGCCACGATCAATTCCGCCCCTAGGCTGCTGCTGTTGCACGATTTTCGTACGTGCATACAATTTCTTTTTTCTTATCTTCTTATCCACGACGCACGTCACGCGGGCGGCAGCAGTGTATTTGACGAGGATAATGTCAGAATAAATCATTCGACTGAATTAGAAGCGAAAAAAATCCGGCCCGACGTGTCATACCAACCCTCGTCGGTATATAAAAAGGGTGGCCGCGACGGCTCCCCGACCGGTGCATAATACGTAACATATAATTATACATATACTAAATACCGAACACAAGGACGACGTACATCGATTGTGGGCGTGTAGGGTCGGATCACTGCAAAGTTTATAGTATGTGTTTGTGAAAAGGATCGAAAAGAAAACGGGGCGGAGGTCGTTGTCGGTGTCGCACTTCATCTATGTAATAGCACTAAGATGAAAACATCAAACGGTCGTTGCGGGTGACCATTGCCGGGCCGTAGGTCTCCCCTAATATATATAGTAATATATAGCTGGAATACCGAGCGGCGGACTATCGGCTGCAGGAGACGAAAGACAAACACGACGGAGCGGTGACTGAGTCATCGCGATCGCTAAACGAAAACGTATGTATGTATAGGACGGTGAGATCGGGTTCGCCTGCAGGTCCCAAGGGACGACGATGAGCGAGGAGGGTTGATGACGAAATAGGGTCGAGTTAAGGTTTTTTTTCTCGTTTATTTAATTTGGGTTTTTTACCCCCGGAAAATATCCGGGATCAAAGACGCACGGAACTGCAAAGTGTATATTATTATATATTTATATATCGGAATATACAGCGCGCAGAGAGACATCGCGAGACTGATAAATACGATAGGTACATAGAACGGCGTGGCGTTAATAATATGCTCGATTAATTTAAACCCATATTTTACGAGGAGATTTTTTCCTCGCAGTCGTTTCGGTCGAAGCACGCGGCGAGGTGATGGTTCTTCTGCAGCAGTCGTCGATCGTTATCCCTTTATGAACTGCAGGTTGTTTCAAAGACCGGAGTTTTATATTATGCGTGGTGATGGAATGGGCGAGGGGAGGCAGACAGAACGGGATAGGAGGGTAAACACAAGGAACGAGAGAGTGTGGGTGTGTGTGATTAGTACGAGACGAGGGACGATAATATTATTATATATGATTGAATATCGCGGAAAGTCCTACGCGAGACAAAAGACAGATTGCGAGTGACTCGCCGGTCTATCGCAATTATTATAATATATATCTCACTAGGGTGGAGGAAATCCGGATGCTGGTGTCGCTTTTGCTCAGACGTATAATATAGCAGCGAGTGCGTATAATGATGATGCTATAATGATAATCCGTCTGCTGCCGATGCCGTTTGATAGACTGCGCTCGGAGCACTACGCAAATATCGTACACACACCCACGCACACACACACACCCGCTGAGCTCACCCACCGCGAGGACAATCGCGGTGTCCTCTGTGCTGTGGGAGCGTACGGGCCTCGGAGGTTCGACGACGGCTGTCAAATTTAAATTACGCCTCAAGTCCCTTTGTAATTTAATTATATTGTATTATACGCATATACATTTTATATAGATGCACGTGGTGCGCACACACACACACACACACACACACACACACACCCACCCACACACACACACACACACACACACACACACACATAACCACGGTATCATGGTACCTGCTCGACATGACCGCAAAGAGGTTCGAGATTAATTGATCTCTTCGCCTCCACCATCGTGCTCTTTAGTCTCCTGATGAAGCCTCCACGAGTTTTTGAGTACGAATGAGTAGCGCTTGTTATGTGTTTATAATAATAATTATTATTTTCATCTCCTCCGTGCCGTGGATAGAAAAGGAAGGCGAAGGCGATGCCGTCGGCCTAATAATTCCCATGCGTTCGCTGCGGAGTCGTTGTGTTTTTTTCACTTTTGAGAATTAAAACGACGCGTGCAATGAACTATAGGAGCAGGGTATTATAATAATAATAAGAATATGAAGTAGCAGTACAGCATATACAAAATATAAAACGTGAGTCTATGCGCTGCTGTTTGTCTTAAGATTATTTTTTGTAGCGTTAAAAGTTTAAAAACACAAAAAAAATATCTCGCGGCTTTTCAGAAAAGGGTTGTTATTATTTGTCTTATTATTATATGGAATATTACAATATGTATATTATGCTTGATGGTCGTTGTATTTATATAGTTATTAATAAAACCTCTCCTCACCCCTCCCTTGCCCTGAGAATCAAACTCAACGCGTGTACCTACACATAAATGTTTAATCCTAACATAAATAATAAGGAAAAAAATATAAAAATTTAAATAAATTATTGAGCATTATGTGGAAAATCTTGTAAGCGGAACACGTAAACGTGCAGAATAAACACAATCTGATTTTTACTAGAAAAAAATTAAGAAAATAATAGTGAAAAGAACTGATCGCGAGGAACGATACGGATGACGTTTTTCCGATTTTTCATGTTGAACTGCATAAACATGCGCTCTCGGTTATTATTTAAGGAAAAAAAAAGTTAATTATATCACTATATACCACAAAAAAGAGGCCAATACTCATTATTTATAACTCTGACTTTAATGTTTGTGAAACGTTTTTAACCGAAGTACATAAAAAAATGAATACTCACTGGTTGCTTTTAAAATGAAAAATAACATTGTTAGGTATGTATACTAGCAAAAAAAACGTTACAACTAAACGAAACTTTATTACAAGGTATAGAATATAATATTATTTCACATAATGCATATATTTTAAATAAATATAACACCGCGAGTTCCCGTTGCGGTATGTATTTCATCAGAAAAATTATTTATAATATTTTTTTTTTAAAAAAAAGAGTGTTGTACCAACACAAAATACTACATTCTAATATCAATTCCAATTTAGGTGGAGTTTCGGTTTCGCATGATTTTCAAAATGTTTCGGTTTTATTAATAGGATTGTACATAATGAATATTTTTAATTTGGTTTTAAGTATAGATTAAAGTTAAATAACAAATAATATATTATAATACTTACTGAATATTATGTTTTTTTCTAAATTGTCATATTTCTATAGTCGACATAATATCGAATCGAATCTTTCTTTTAATCAAAATTTCCAATATAATATAGATTATAGATTTATCGATAGGATTACTATCGATAAATCTTATTTAATATTAAAATTCATGGCTAGAAATCTTGTGGACTTCAAAAATAGTAAATGTATTAAATACTCTATTTGTGCCCTTAGTCAGATCTAAGCTAGAATAAAATAAAATTGTTTGGTCTCAATATAATTTTCTTTGTTTAGCGGCTTATAAATGTAACATTATACGTGTGCTTCATTCTTCTTATCAACCATTGTTGGATACATTTAATATACAGAGTTAATTAAATAGTAAAGAAAATAAAATAACTAAAATGTTTATTTAATCTTCTAAATGGATTTGTAACCTGTCCAAGCCTGTTGAGTTTTTAACTTCATTTTTCTTCAATTTAGGTGTAGGTTATCTAATACATTATATGTATCTAAATAGATATAAATCTAATTATGAATTAATCACTCATATAAACAGAATTATGTTCATTGCTAATTATGTACTATTTGATTTGTTTTAATTTTTAATTTAATTCCATTGCATCTTTTACTGTTTATGTTAACAACATTTCAACAACAAAAATTGTTCTTATTACTTTTTGCTTTGGTATTTTAGGTTCTGAGTGGAACAATGAATGTATTGATTTTACAATGATGTGTGTGTTTTTTTTTTTAATTTTTAATTTTTTTTTGTGTCTGTCATTACGGTTTGGGGCAGTAAAACTGCTTCGATTTTCTTCAACAGTATCTTGTTCGATGAGAAAGTAAATCTAGTTGATGCATTCGGGAGGTCAAAATTTCAATTTCCCAGTATTTTTCAAAAGCGCCAAGAAAAACAAAAGAAAAATTAAGGAAAAACGGGAATTTTTACACAAAATCTGTTTTCGAAAAAATCAATTTTGGTTTTTGGTGTAACTTTAAAACAAATGACCGTATATGCATGACATTTTTACTGAATGTTTATATTAGCATTTTCTATACACGATAAAATTTTCAAAATATTATGATTTGTTTTGAACTGTTTAGGAACATTTTCATTTTCCATTCTTTTTAGTTTTTTTTCTAAAAACATCAATAAAATTTTATTTATTGGTTAAAAAAGCTTGACAATTTAAAAGAAGGCTCCTAGTATATTGTTTCAAAGGCAGATGAAAAATATTAAAAATCCTTAGTCACAATTTTTTTTTATAAGCATTTAAAGTTCAAAAATTGACAAAATATGGTAAAATCAAGAAAATTAGCAAATTATTTTGAGTTAAGAATTCGTAAAAATTTTTCTTTTTAAATCTAAGGTTTTAAAATGTAATACAAGATTCCTTATAAGATTTTCTACCTTTATCAAAAAAAAAAAAAATGTGTATAAGAAAGTCAAATTAAATTTTTATGAGCGTTTGAAATTCAAATTTTTACTACATTGGATATTCACTCGATTTCTCAAGTAGCGATTTCTTTATTTTGTTGTAATTCAAAAACTAGTAACTGTAGATACATGAAAATTTCACTGAA
>WHPZ01587439.1:7624-37485 GCA_016617965.1 Macrosiphum rosae | reverse complement strand
ATATATATATATATATATATATATATATATATATTATATTTATACACTTCTTTTGAGGTTTTTGAGTGACGGTGGTAGCAGTATAACATGCGTAACAATGGATTCACAGCATATTATACAGAGATACTGTATGTGAATGTGTGTGCCTATGTGAAATCAATGTAGACGAAAACAAAAATGTATTGGCGACCATTTCGACCGTAACCATTTCAAAGACAATATTTATCGACCAATACTACAAGAGAATTATTTGTATAATATCATAACTTTAAAATTAGGTACTAAAAGTCTATCAATATTGCACGCGTTACATCCATTTAATTAGGTACCCACCATCCAGTTACCACCTATCAATTAAAATAGATACTCAAATTATATTTAATTTTTATTCTCGTCACATAAAATGTTAATTTAAACATCACATCAAATCATAAAATTATAATAATATATTATACATTATACAATATATATACCTATATATGTATATATAAACAGAGTGAGTAAAGTAAACAACTAGTAATTTACATAATTATTATATGTACAACAATTTTTTATAATATTAAAATTTTAAAGTTAATGAATCCAATTTTTTTGAATAATTTTTTTTGGCAATATAAAAATAAACCATTTTGAACTTTTCTATTAAGTACTTACATATTTTTATATAAGTAAATGTAATTACCTGTTGGAATGTTTAACCATAAGTAGTTTTAAAATAGATTAACCAAATAATAACAGTGTTGAATAAAAATACTTTTTATTTTTATAAATACATAATATCATTTATCATATTCACAAATAGAAATTGTCCTACTGGTTGTTTAACACACTTTAAAAAGTTACAACTCATCAAAATATTGTTTTTGAAAAATATGATGTACAAATTACTTTCGACTATTCAACACATAAAGTGTTCTCCACGTATAAATTGTTATTTTTTGAAATTTAATGATACAATTTTTAATGATATATCATGTTAGATTATTCCTAATAACCAACTTAATTAATATCTAATATTATAACACCATATACACATTCGTTTTTATTTTAATTTTTATAGAATCATGGTTTAAATTAGTAAATTACACAGATTATACAGTGTAACAAATATAAAAAAAATAATATTTTCAAACTAAATTAAACCGTAGGTACCTATAAGCTTTATTTAATATTTTTTCTTTGTTTTTAAAGTTATTTTTAAAATAATCTGCAGTAATACACTATACACGATACGTGTAATTTGTATGCTATATAACGTCAACTATATTGTAGATACCTACTTCAATGTGGTTTTCAATAAATTGTTTTCACACATTATATTAATGAACAGGTTTATAATTATTTATAACATTAACAGGTTGAGTTAATTTTCACTTTTGATTTGCAGTATTTTTTCGCAATAACTTTTGCTATTTATTTATATTTCAATACGATTATTTTACTTTTTTATTATTATATTATTTTAAAGAAAAATACTTATTTGGTAATTAAGATAATTAAAAATTTTTAAAGAATTACAGAATTATAATCAAATGGTTCACTCTGTTCAATAGAATTATAAAATTATGAAACTTAAATAGTGAATATTGTACTAACACTAATACTATGAATATTATAATTGTTTTTCTAACATAGATTATTCACAAAAATATATTTTAATTTTTTGAAATCTATTTAAATCATTTATAAATCACAAGTGTCGAGTATTATGGGTGTTTTTTAAATAAAGAGTTAACAATTAAATTCAAATAATAAATAATATCACGTATTACATATTAGGTGCATTAAAATATTCCCTTAAAATTAAGCGCAGAAGTCATCAGTCACCAGCTAGATATAACTTATCATTGTAATGTCCACTTAAAGTTCCATTTAAAAGGTATGTAAGCAAAAAAAACTGCAAAGACAGTAGACGGTTGTACTTACTTAACCATCTCAATTCTATCATTCATTTTTAAGCGATGCAGCACGCTTATAACTTATAAGAAATCAAAAACATCGAACACCTAATCCGGATCGGTCACGCCTTTTAACACGCCTAAATATTATATACTTTCACCCGAACCATGTTTATATACGAGCAATAATAACAAATAATATTTTTTTTTCTATAACACAAGTTAATACTAATTTATATCCTACAGTTATTATCGCGACAACAACAATGTACTTTTTAAGTCACGACTCTCGACATTGTTTTAAAAAAGAAACATCTACAATTATATTCATAATACCTAGGTAGGTACATAATATACAGTACCATAAATAAAATGGTTTTGATTAAGTATATAAAACCAGATAATCTATTATCCTCAATACTAATAAGTTATGAATCATAATTATTGCGTTAAATCTAAGTTTTTTAAAATTAGTACATAATATTATACTTAGAGTATCTTTTTTTTTTTAATAAAACCTAATATGTTCAACAATCTGCATCGACTGTACCCACATAGTTAAAAATATACAATAATCAAATTGACCGACAGTACATAACGAGACAATTTTTTTTTTTATCTTAAACAAATAGAAACGATTATATTTCATAAATGTGTACAATATTTTTTTTAATATTTACGTTTATCATTGTATTAAAAATTGTGTCAAAATACTTGACACCAGTCAACGTTCAGTTTATATTTCAATATGATTAAATAACGCAATCATTTTTTTATGTGTACTTATACAGTTACATATTACACACACAAATATTTTCGCAATAATTGATGTTTCTTTTCATTATTTAAAAGTTATACAAATATGATTAAAAAATAAAACACTTAAAATGTAAGATAAAATTTAACTATTGATTTTTCAACGTAATATCAAAAATCAATGATGTTTAATTAATAACTACATATAGAAGTTATTTTAATTAATAATTATTAATGAATAATGATACTGAAAAAAAAATATACCTAGATCGTAGATTTCTTACATTATTTTAAACAGTACAAATAGGTAGTTACAAATTTACAACCTGTAACTACCTATTTAGTTCAAACTCAAAAAAAAGGACTTGAAAAAATAATTGTTTAATAAACGTGATTCTGAGCGAAGACGGCCTGTCAGCCTATAATATTACTATCTAGGTATATATTTTGATGATATTACTATGATTAAAGTAATTTATTTTACTATTAGGCATTAGTAAAACGCTGTAGGTTAAATTAATTTTTCCCGAAAAAATTGCATTTCAAAATGTAATTTTATGTACAAAATATAATAATATATGGTGTATAGAAAATGCTAATATGTATAAACATTCAGTGAGAATTTCGTATATCTACGGTAATTTATTTTATAGAGTTACAACAAAAACCAAAATCGACTTCGTAGAAAACTTTTTTTGAGTAAAAATTCAAGTTATTCCTTAATTTTTTTTAGTTTTGAAAACTACTGGGAATTTATAAAAAATGTGCTTGGATACCAGAGTTTAAATTATCTTTACCTATCTCACATTCATTATATTTCTTATGGGATTCTCTGTTTGTGTACAAACAAAACAAAAAAGATACCAACATGGAATAAAATCAGTTATGTGGTCCGAAAACCATCTATATACAGGAGCAAGATATTTTTTCATCCACCGTGAAAGAATGCTACTTTGTCAAGGAAAAAAAGAACTGCTGACTAACCGAAATTAAACAACGAACACACAAACCCGTGCGTGGAAAACAGATAACATGCACTGATGACTATTTCCCAGGAGAAAAAGAAAAATGTCCATTCTATAACTTTTTTTTATAAAATGGTTTAAGATATTCAAAATATTTTATCCTAATAGGTATTATAATTTATGTTGCATTATGATTGTTAGAAGTTAATACAAAGTAAGAAAAGACACTATCGATGTGACAGTTTTTTAATTAATTAATATTTTACTTTTCTTTGGTAACTAAACTACTGGCAAATAGTTTTCAATGTACTTTATTTAATTACATTTATTTTAAACATTATATTAATGAAGAAAACATTTTTTATAAATAATTGTTACCAAAATTCTAAGATACAATCAATTTAATAAAATATTATAAATTATATGCTATACCTACCAGTTTTAGATTTTTAGACACCATTTTAGTAAAATAAACTTAAATTCAGATTTCAGTAGATATTTACTAAAATTATCATTGGAAGTGATATACATCTATTATCCATAAATAATATAGCTAATGCATGGATTTTTATATACAATATTTACTTACCAGTTCAAAAGACATAATAGGTATCTGATATAGGTGTATATTATAGGTATATATTATATAAGCACACTATACTGCACTATTATACATATTATAATAAATGAATCGTATAGCCACAGTATATTGAAATAGGTATCTATAGTCAGTATATACTTACAGTAGGTATAGATGAAGGATTACAAAGATAAAGGTGGGTATTATGTTAAAATGATTTCTTAAAGAATGCATTTGTGTGAAGATGCAAGTCCACGCCCTTGACGATGACCAATAGTCATGTGTGTGGTGGGAGGGGGTTCGCTGTAATGAGCACGTGAGCCCGACACATTCGTCCTCGCATGAACGTGCCCCCGCGATTTACATATAACTGGTGACATTTTAACCTCAGCCAAGAGCATAATAATAAAACGCAACCATTTATGGAAACCTGGCAAACAGCATACAGACTCTAGTGCGTTCTATGCTTCTTTGCCGGCCCGTTAATAAGCCGCAGGTCAGCTCCGAGGCCTGGGGGTCTTTTGTTTTCAATGCTATCCGATTGTGTATTGGCTACTTGTATTACTCATGTATATGTATTCACAATAATAATAAAAGCAACCGTTTTCAGCACTAAATGCATTTGAAAATAATAGTTTTTACTGGCAAAGCGATAATCTTGGGAATTTTGGAATCAGCGCTGCTTATTTTATATAATAGGTACTGTAACCAATTAAAATATTCAAAATCATTTTATGCTTAGGAAAAAATAATACCAAAACATTGTCTACATTACAATAATCGGACAAAGTATTTAAAATTGTGTTTTTAAAAAAATATTATAAAATTGTTTTAACAAAAATTAAAATAATATTGCTATAACTTCGTATAGGTAATAATAATCTATAATATGTTTGCAACACCATAAATCAATGGTATTTAAATTATTATGGATTTCATGATAGAATATAAATTATTAAAGTATTTTATTTTAAACTGCATGTTTCTTAAGTATATGGTACATCAAAAAACAAAAGACGTTGAGTATAAAAAATTAATATAAAATACCTACTATTAGAATATTTTACAATTGTTTGAATACTACAGACCACTGACACTGCATGTCTGCATGTATGGCATAGTCGCAGGTGTTTTAAAACGATTACCATAACAAACCCAAAGTTCTGATTTATCGTTCTAAATGAAATCGTCACCAATTGTACATACAAATACCTACAAAACGTACTAAGAAAGGAAACTCCGCAATATCTTCTAAGTAAAAAAAAATATGAATGAATAGTGCAGGGTACCACTTCTATGCACACAGAGATTCACAACAATAATAAATTATATTTGTTGAATGGTAAAGGTACATTATATATATCTCCCTTTGAAGATATTTTCATCTTTGTTTATTTTTTTTCATTTGTATGTTTGACGGTGATGTGGCTTTCCTGCTTCTCTTTCCCTAACCTAATGACCGTCGATTACGGCCATTGTGTGATTTATTACTATTATTCTTCACCTGGGTATTGTGTGACCTTTTCAGTTACAATATTCATGCCTGTCAAGAGTACCAACTCGCAAGTGCAGAGCAACCAATATAAAACCAAAAATTATTTATTTGTTTGCTGTTGAATTAATTATTAGGTATAACGTGATATTAAATTATATAGCACGCATTGTGCGAGTGTGAGTGTATGTGTTTATTCACTATTAGTTCTAATTCTATGAGATAATTTATTAAATTGGTGCCCATTCAATAAAAATAAATATAATCGTATAAGGTAAAAATATTCATAAACCAAACAATTATAATTTAACACAAAAGAGCTCTAATAAACAAGTTAGAGTAAAAATTATTTGATTATGATTACTTAAGTCTATAATATAACAGTTAGGTATCTACACTACAAATTACAATCTTAAAGGTTAGGACATCATTAAAACTGTCAAATAGATAGTATAGATAAAATATTTTGGGATCCCGTATTTTATGGAATGATACGTTTTTTAAAAAAATGTCTTATTTATATAATATCATAGTATCATAGTATCATTCTAACCTAACCTAACCTTTTTGTTTTGTGATATAAGTAATTACACTTAATATAACTACTGGTTATTCACTTAAATCATATTATAGACAATACTATTTACCAACGATTAGGTTTCCTCAATAAATTATAAAAGCATAAAAATATGTTAAACCAAATAAAAAAATAAGTGCTGTCATAGGACACCCGGTAGAAACGAAGGGTTTCTTTTTTCAACAAATATTATGGATTACAAATACATTTTAGTGGAACCATTCAAAATACAAGTAAATATCAATAAGTAAATGTGAAAAATAAATGAAAATGAAAACGATTATTATTACTATTTAATTACCTACTATTACATTAATCATATTCAATAACTGAAATTACTGTGATAACTAAAATACGATACGTACCTATGTTTGTGATGTAATTTTTTCCAAACATCTAGAAAATCGGTATCATCTCTCGTTGCAGATTCTGCTGGATTGTTTATCATATGTAAATTGAACGTGTCCATAAGGAAAGTTTTAAAAGTTTCCGATTTCTTATCATTAAAATTGATGTTAAAGTCACCAAATTGTTATGATTTATAAATTATAACAATTATAAATGCATAACATGCAGATCTTATACGCTGTTTCAAATCCTCGCGTTATACCCGTTTTCTATTACCTGGTATAAACCAAACCTGGTCTATACCAAAAAGAAAAAAACAATTTCATGAATATAAAAATGTTCACGCGTCATGCAAGGAGATTATAATATGTATATAAGATGTAACCGTAAACATTTATACAAACGTAAACAATTTTAATGCATTTCTAACTCAAAATAATTTGGAAATTATCGTGATTTTGACGAATTTTGTCAAAATTATAACTTTAGACGCTCACAAAAAATTATTGTTAATTTACTCTCAACTTTTTAAATTCAACTACTTATGAGGAACCTTATGTTACATTTTCAAGTTCCAAGAGGAAAATATTTTATCGACAATAATTTTTAAAAAAATAATAAAAATCGAAATTTGCTTATGCCTGAAGATAGTTCAAAAAGTTTTTAAATTGTATGGTGTATAGAAAATCTGAAAATACTAATATAAACATTTTGTCGTAAACTGTTTTTCCTTAATCTTTTGTTTTTCCAGTGCCTTTGAAAGCTACTGGACATTTTAAATATTGACCTCCCAAATGTACCGAATATATTCACATACCCATCAGAAAAGATACTGAATCTGAAGATCGAAACACTCTTACTGACCAAAAAAAAAAACACATTATTGTAAAATCGATATATTCATTGATCCACTCAGAATTCAGGGGGGCTCTGGAAACCGATTTTTTTAATACATTTAACTCAATAAGCGAAATAAAATTAAACGTACTTCCGCAGTAGCTCGATTTCAATTTTGAAAAGTCAATTTAGTTTGTTTTCCTCTTTTCTAAGTTTGGTCGGGAGAGGATTCTTATATTTTTCATTTCATCGCTATCTACAACTAAGTCAAATATAAATTTATTTTGATAAAAATATAAACTTACTATGCATCATATTATATAAACTATAAAAATAAAGTCGTAAATCTATTTCCGAGGAATCCTAGATAATAGACCAACGAATACGTTATGAAGTAGACGCAAAAATACAACATTAATAAGTTCAGGGCTCGGATCTTTATGCGATAAAAAATATTGAAATACGTGCATACATATTCACTAAAAAAAGTTTAAATATGCAATATTATGCAGTACAATATGCAGATTTTTAAAACATGTATTTATATTTAATATATTTTAATAAAATTAAAAAATTAATAATTACTTTAAAAAAAATGTATTTTTTAATTTGGCACAAATTTAGTTTTTATTTTTGGTTTGTAGATCTTCAAACATTTTTCGATTATTCACAGTCCTAATTATAAAAAAATTAAATGTATCAAATACAGCAGATATTAAACCATGTTATTAGGTATATATTTACCTGAATTACGTTGAATGATTAGATATTTTTACCTAGTCGATAAATTGCAATCGATTTTCGGTATAGTATAATTCAAAATATAGACGATGCTACGATGTGTGGCGACATCTATATATTTAAATTTTTAAATATTTTATTTATCAGATAACATAATATGCATTAATATCCTTAAATTCTTTAAAAACGCAAAATCATGTAAACTTAGTCAAATATGCAACATACATTTTTGTATTTAGATTGTATGTGCTAAGAAACGAATTTGTTTTCAAATCAGATTTTTAATACACAGCTCTCTAAAAAATATGCAAATCCATAGAATTCCGAGCCCTGTTAATAAGAAGAGAGTAGGTAGTTATTGGTAGTTATATGGCCATGCAGGTTTTGTAATGTTATTAATTTATTTATTATTAATATTGTGTTTCACGCAGCTCCTCAAAATATACGACGGTAGGCAACATATAATACAGATGAGAAATATTGTATTTACCACCATATGAAATAATCATCTTACAACCTCTTTGGCCATCATGGCGCGATGTCTTATCTCATTTTGTTGTTGTTTGTAAAGGATTGATTACAGATGAAAAAAGAAGTAGGAAATTAATAATGTTTCACAGTTATTTTTCAGTTTTCAATTTGATCTCGTTATTAATTTTGTTTGTAATTTAATCTTTTTATTGAATAATATTGCATACCAGTTTCTGTTTCTACTTGATCGGAATCGTTTTTCCTTTGCCGTCTTAGTTCGAAATATCATGTCGGAAACAGTACGTACATTTTTCCAAAATTTTAGAAAGGCATTAGTGAATTAGTAAATTAGTTCACATTTGTTTTTATTTATTTCTAAGAAGCAAGTATAAATACTCACTGTATTCAATAACAATTTTATTTAAATCAATTTCCAGGCATTATAAATTTCCATATTTTGGGTCTGTATGCAATGTATACCGGTCAAACTGTTTAAGAGTTATGAGTCATTTGTTCTAAAATTTACATTACAAATGTTGAAAGTCATACAGATGGGCATTCAAGCTTTCATGGTGTTGGCCTCGAAGGTGTGGGCCTGCATATGCTTCCTAATAAAACGACAAATTAAAACTGTAAGTTTTAAAATTTAAATATGTGTTTGCCGTTAAATTATTACGATTTTAGTTTTTTTATAAATTAAATATTGTGTTGTCTGAACCTAATTTTCTTATTGAACATTTATTGTGGAAACTGTTGTTTTATTATCGTATATATTTACTAATTCTTTTAATATATTACAAAGTTATATTATAAACTAGTTAGGTAATTTTATGATTATTTTTAGTAGTATTTTCTATGTTACTAACAATACATTCTCATAGTTTTATAAAAAATTTAAACTGGTAATTTTTATTACAGGTTCGCCAATATCAACCTGTTAAATATGGAGTATTTCCTTTATTACCATTATCCAGACATAGAATAAGTATGTTAAAAGTTATTTATACAAAATTAAAGATTGTTAAGGCAAGTAAAATATATTTATCTTTCATAGGTATGGTAAAACGGAAAGTTTTGGTGCTAGATTTAGATGAGACATTAATACATTCACACCATGAAGGTGTCCTACGTCATCCGTCCAAACCAGAAATGCCACCAGATTTTATTTTAAAAGTTACCATTGAGCGGCATCCAGTAAGATTTTATGTTCATAAGAGGCCACATGTTGATTTTTTCTTAGATGTTGTAAGTTTTTAAATACTTAAATACACATTAAATACTTTTAAATACTAAATTGCATTCTTTTGCATGTTACCAAATTTAGGTCTCTAAATGGTATGAGCTGGTAGTCTTTACAGCTAGTATGCAAATTTATGGCGCTGCTGTTGCTGATAAATTAGACAATCGAAGGGGTATATTAAGAAGGAGATTCTATAGACAACATTGCACACCTGAAATGGGTTCTTATACTAAAGATTTGACATCAGTTTCAAGTGATTTATCGAGGGTCTTTATACTCGACAATTCACCAGCAGCATACAGAGCATTTCCTGGTGATTAAAACATTTTAATTTGTTTTTAAAAATGTTTATTATAATTAATATTAAATAATAATATTAATGTATTATATTTTTCAGACAATGCAATACCAATTAAATCGTGGTTTTCAGATACTTCAGATACAGCATTATTAAACCTCTTACCAATGCTGGATGCATTACGGTTTACAGATGATGTACGAAGTGTATTAAGTAGAAATTTACACAATCATAATTTATGGCAATGATCTGTTCAATAAAACCTGTTGAATTTCTTATTAAATAATATTTTTGACTATTTCAATAATATAATGAGAATATACTAACTAACTTAACTGACTTAAAGCGCAAATATTTAATTTATATTAGTATAAAACTTAATAAATAATTAAAAAGGTGATACCTTCTATTTCAACAGCAATACATTAATTTTCATTTATTTCTTTTATGTCCATGTGTTGTGAATAAATATTTATATAATTTAAACCAAACTTGTTATTTTATAAAACATATTTCATTGAGTCAATAGACTGGTCAAGTTTATATTGATTATTATTGTGTTTTTATTTCTACTTGGTGAATAAAAATAATGTATTTATTGTAAGGTTCTAGTCGCTGTTATCTATAATTTGTACTCTACAATACTAATAATAATAAGTAAAGTACACAGTAAGTATGTAAGTACTGAGTTGTATGGTACCTATAATTAATTCATTTAAATTTTTCACTAATATAAAAATGCATAAACTATAATCATTAATGTGAAATATGTATTCACTTTATTTTTATCAAAATTATAGAGAACATTCTAATTTCCCCACAATATTTATTGCAAATTATTGTTGATTACATTGGTTAATTTCTCGAATTCTGATGCATATCTTTTAGTATTATAATGAAAACATATTTTGTCAATGCACACTTTTAAAAAATATATTTTTATTGTTGATATTCAATAACCTAGATAAAGTTGTAACTTGAAAATTTTAAGTCATTTTTGTTAGTTTTTATACAAGAAGAAATAATTTAGGCTAACTTTTCTTGTTTTATTATAATTTTTTAACTATAAAGTCACTATATCATAAAATAACTTCTATACACCGGTATTGATAAAACAAAATATAAATATTATTTATAATTAAATCTATCAAACTCATCAATCATGGCACCTAGCCAATAAAAAATGAGTTAAACATTTTCTGAGGACTATAATTTAAAAAAAATAATAATTTTAATTGTAAGCATTTAAAAAAAAAACTAACTGCTGAGATGTTAAAAATAACCTAACTTTATAATAATATTATATGCCAATAAATAATAATTTATATTTATATAACTGTAATACCTATTCAAAGTCATATTACGTACGTGTAATTTAAATTAATTTACATTGGATTTACCATTTAGTGAATAGAGTTATTTAATTTATTATTTAGTTGTGTGCTTACTGTGTGTCCTCAACAATAGTTTTGAAATATTTTTTCTTAATGTGATAAATATTAAAAAAATTCTTATGTATAAACACACATGTAATTTATGTATAAACACATAATTTTAAAAGTATGTCCAAGAATTAATGTAATCATTGTCATTTAGTACTTAATGTAAAGTCTATGCCAAACTGTGATGTATATATAGATTATCTTATTTGGTTTTTATAATTTATGTACATAATATATTTGTATAAATTATAGTAGCCAAAGTTCTTAAAATGCAGTTTTGTGGTTTAAAAAAGATTATTGATAATACTTTTTCCAATGTTGTAATTTGTATAATATTATGTCTTAATGTTTTCCAAATTATTGTCAGCTATTCTCCATTTTTGTCTACTTAATATTTAAACATTTTGGACCATTCATTATTGTGATAACTGCAAAATATTTTTATATATGCAAGTTATTAAAATTTAATATACAGTGAAATCAACTATTTTGTTTATCGGGTGATAATTTTGTGGCAAACTATTAATCTAAAAATTAACAAACCCAAAATTATTGATTTTTTATTTAAAAATCTGCATATATTGTTTAATGAACTAAGTATAATAAAGTTCTGTAATTTTTAAAAACTACAAAAATATGTTTTAAAATAAAAATTATAAAAGTTGTAATCCACTTTAATGAAATTAATAACTTGCAAATATTTTCTGTTAACTTTTGTTTACATTCAATCCACTGGGTATTTTTTAATATTAGCATGAACCAACAACTGTAAAATGTCTTCTATGAAATATAAATTATGTGCTTATAATGAAATGTTAATTTTATTTGTTCAAATATGTTTTAATTTTAGATTTTGAGTGAAGTGAAGATGTCTGTCTTGATTACAATGATGTGAGTATTTGTTTTTATTTTATTTACTTTTGTCTAGAAAAGATTTTTTTTAACAGAAAAATTCCTTCATTCTTTTAAGTTGAGGACGATTAGTGGTAACAAATTGGGTTAAATAGGCTTAAATGGGCTTAATATTAGGAAGTTCCTAGTACTTTTCATAAAATTTGGGAGAAAAAAGAATATTATATCCCATTTATATAATATAATACTCAACAGCAGAGGAAGAGACTACCCAGTTTTAATTGATGAAACTTTTATGGAAATTTAAATGCTGTATTGCTGTGTAACTTTTTTTAAATGATTGTAACCACCTACTAAATTTATTTCTTTTAACTTTTCCTGACATACTTGAATCCGAAAAAACAACATATTTCTATATTTTAGGACGGGAGCACCCCAAAGCAGTGCGATTCGGGCGGCCAAGCAATGAGTCGTGGCAGTTTTATTTTCACAGCATTGGTATGCGAACCTGAACTTGATTAAAATCATAAATAAATAATAATATTCTTATATTATACTACTATATTGCGTTTACCCTAAGAAATAATTTTCAAACTATCTAATGTATTCGGTGGCGTACTGGCGTGGGGAGTTTAATATGTTGGGTCTAAACCACTGGATAGACCTTAAACCGTGAACGGATCATGTTTAACGCGGAGTGCAGACACTCATAGGCGCAACTAGGGGGGTGCTTGGAGGTGCTTCAGCACCCCTAAACTTTAATTTAGCACCCCCAGTTCAAAAACAGCAAAAATTGAAAAATCATATGAAAAAAATAGTTTTTTTTAGCTTTACTTAAGGTTTTTTTTTTATTTCTTCGTTTTTAGCAGAAACACAAATTATTGTTTGTAATGATTATAGGTACCTATATCAAATATTAGAATTTAAAGTCCTTCAAATTTTTTTGGAAATTTTCAGTTAGAAATTTATTAAAGTTTTTCCTTTCATAGCTAACATTATAAATGTTGATAGAAGACTCCTCATAATTGGTACTATCTTAAACAAAAAAAAAAGTTTACTGGAAAGTAACATACATTTTTTATGAGCGTTTGAATCTAAAATGTGTACAACATTGAACTTTCAATTTTTATCAGTAAATTAACGAAATTTCATCTATCAATTTTTGATATTTTGTTGTCCTAGATACTTGAAATTTTTATCAAATGTTAAAATTAAAATTTTCCGTACATGGTAAAATGTTAAAACAATTTTGACTCTTTTTGAGGTATTTATAACAGACATTTTTCAAATATTTTTAATTATTTTTCAGTTGGCAATTCATAAAATATTTTCTTTTCACAGTTAAGGCCCAAAATTAAAAATGTTAATAAAAGATTTCACATAAGTTTGTCTACCTATAAAAAACGTTTACTTAAACTTGAATTTTTTATGAGTGTTCGAACTTATAATTGTCACGATATTCGATATTCAGCGGTAAATCGAATTCTCATTAATCGATTTTTTGAATTTTGTTGTATTTCCAAAATGAATAACCGTAGACTCTTGAAATCTTCACCAAATATCGGTTAGGTGGCTGAAGTGCTAAGAGCTAAATTCAATGTAAAATGTTTACACTTTATTCATTTATAATTATAGACGTTTATAAAAAAATAAACGGTGATGACTAATTGATTTATCGCTGCCACTTAAAATGTATTTTATCTGCTTTTTACACAATTTAAACGGTATAATTATGAGTTATTACTTATTATTAATAATTATATAAAAAGATTGAACATTTAAATTAACGCTGCCAAATACGATGTATACATTTTCAATCAGTTAAATTAAATTTAAATTTAAAAAAAGCGGGTAAGCTGTCGCTCTGCTGTACAGTAGGTTACAAGTGGGTCATTGTATAATGAATTGTATTAAACTTGAATTCAATGATATTCTATCATTGTATAAGAAAAACGATTCTGAGCGGAGACGGTTTGTCAGTCTAGATATTTTATATTGTCATTAATTATTATATGATGTGAGTTGAATTAATATTATAATATTATTATTTTTTATTCGTTTCTATGGTAATAAGCAAAGCGTTAGAAATTAAAATCCCATTTTTAGCGAGTTTTTGTAATTTTTCGGTGGTATTTACCGTGGCATTTAATAACTATTGATAAAATCGAAAAATGACCTCTCTAAAGTACCATCTTGATCCAATTTGATAAAAGATAAGGTACCTACTATATGTAGAAATCGAAGCACTCTTTCTGGTAGAAATGTTGTATACTGCAGGATATAAAAATAAAAAAAAATAAAATAAACACTATTTAGAAAATGTTCTGAATCTAATGCTCTGCTCAGAATCTAAAAAATTAAATTATTAAGTATTTGGTATAGGGACTGGCTTAATATGACATAGCACTTTTTAATTTAAAAAAAAATGAAGGAAATTATGTTAGTTAACACATGAAACTTGAGCAACATATTTGTATTTATATTATACACATATTTCTGAAGTCTAATACAAATTTAATACAAACAAATAATTTTAATTCACTTTTTTTTAAATGTATACCTACTATGTCCTTATACCATATTTGTATGAGCAACCATTGTATACCTACTGGTCAAGAGAAATAAATTATAAAATTTTTAGAATTTAATAGTTTAATGAATTTTTTTTATTATAAATAACAAAATTTTAGAAATATATTTAACATAATTAATATAATAATATAAATATGAAATTAATATAATAATTAACACTGCTATGTCATTTTGCCTGATAAAATATAAGTTTTTTCAAAGTATTTATGGCAAAAGTATTATAATAAGCTTATTTATAAAACAATTATAGTATAGCTTGCCTTTTTATGTTCAACTTTGAATAAAAAAAATTGAAGGAACATAAGGTTTAATATTTCAAAATTAATTTTCAAAAATGATTTAAAAAAACGTTGATAAGACAAAAAACACATTGTTGTTATCAAATTCTCTGATAAGGTCAAAACCGGTGATCACGACTGTATACCACGGACCAAGATATAATATCTTAGTCCGTGCTGTATACAATTGTATGTAGGAGGCTATATGTAACGTATTTAAAGATTTGGTTCATAAATATCAGTAATTCTAATCAAAACATCAATGTTTCATATTACCCTAATATGTCATATTAAGCCAGTCTCCCCTAATAGTATACCGTACTGCTGCGGAAATTGGCAACGGTAAACAATACCTATACCTAAGTCAAATGTACCTATATTATTAATATTCGTTGTTACCTTACTCGTAAATAATTATAATATGTTGGATGTTGGTGATGTTACAATATTATATTGTGCTGATTTTTGTCTTCTTGCGATCGTAATTTGGCAAGTATACCTACGACCTACCTAGTTTCTACCGTTACGAAAAATACGTTGATCACAATCTATAATAATATAGAACACCCGTTTTAAAACGCGTTTAATAATTATTGTTTATAATAATTTTAATCAATAATAAGTATTCAGTATTTAAGTAGATATTATTATATAAATATATGATTGCTATATTATTATGTCCATGTGGCATATATCTAGATACCTAATATAAAGTGTAAGAATATAGTAGAATAGGTAGTATTTTTATATTTATAAGCATTGATTAATACGAATTTACCTAGCTTATATGTGGTTAATTAATTATTGTATTTTCGTTCAAGACTCTGCCACAGATCCCACTACAACAATGCCTACTTTCCAACAATTTCAACACGGTAGGTACCTAATATTTCTATAAAAAAAAATACTACTACATTTTCTATGATATTATTTATGGTTCGAAAAATCTTTTAGGATCCATATGATATTTGTTTCAGGAATTTTGATCAATATTAACAATCGCGTAACAATGATTATATAATATAATCGTAGTGTGATGTGTAAATACTTTGAACAAAATCCGTAAAACGGTAGCAGTCAAAATGAAACACTATAGTCATCACTGTCAAGGTTGTGACTTTATAATAATAATATATTATACATTTATACCATGTATATGTCAATGTGTATTATTAATGCAATCAGCTGGGCGTTTGCCGTGGCCGTTAACGAGTGTCGTCGCGTAACCTCGTCCTCGCGCACAAGCCACACGCGCTCGGGCACACGCTCAGTCGCTCGTTCGTCAGTCGTAATTCATGATTTGTTTGTGCTCTGTCTAGTATGTAACTATACTGCTTACTAGCCACTGTTGGTCGTGGCGTGGTCGTGGTCGGTCGTGGCGGCTCGTTTCAGGTCCACGTGTTGAAATTGCTGGCGGCAGTGGCGATCGATCGTTTTTGTTTCAAGTCTGATTGAGGTAGGTAGGTAATAAATTCTACGCGACTAGAAATAAATACGTAAGCGTCGTAAGCACCTGCTGACAGTGAATTTACCGACTCTATAGATAAATATTATTTTTTATTCATTTACCTTTGTAGTTTATTTTTATCTCCGCTTGGTCTAATTAGTAGTACCTATAAGTAGTGTTTGAAAATTTCATGAAATTTAAAAAAAATGAAATATTTCAGTATTTTAATATATTTTGTTTTATTTTTAAATACGTTTTATATTTACATATAATTGTCATAAATTACCTTCATCACTATATGGTAACTATGTGTATACCTAACCTTTGGTATTATACATTTTAATTGGTATCCAAAATTTTTAAATATTTTAATGTTTAAATGATACAAGTAGGTATACAATATTATACATAAATATTGTATACTTACTGAATTCTGACATTAGAATTTAGAACACTGAACATTGTGTTAAAAAAATAAATAAATTGTGTTTTTATTTGTGTTAAAAAAAATTTCAATGTTTCACGTTTTTGTGAAATATTTCACAACTTAGTGAAATATTTCATGAAATATTTCTCATACTTCAAACACTGCCTATAAGTAGTAGTTTGATTTAGTTGACGACATTCGTTTATTCATTCATGAGAGTGTATATTCGTCGCCGAAAATCGTCGTACTGTATTGATTATATACTTGTGAGGCGATATGATGAAATCTGAACGAATATTTTCTAGACAATTTCCCTACGAGATTTTCTAACAAAAACTAGGTACAATCCTTTTTTTCTTTATAGATTAAGCTCATATTATGAACATTTAAAAAATATAATATCATGTTTTACTTTCATTACACATCATCAGTATAGCCGTGTAATAATATATAAATTACAATTAAATAAACCGAGACAAATACTTTATTGGCTAGAAGAAAATCTATTTTTTAATTTATATTGATAATTTAAATATTATTTAGTGAATTTCGCAAGCAAAAAAAAATTTAATATTAATAATTAAATTTAATATTATTATGTAGGTACTATACCTAGGTAGGTCCTCGTACTTACCTAGTTGTTATGGTTTCAGATTTTTTGAGCTAAACGTTAAATGTATTGGTTTTATAATGAAATTATTTGTTTTTGTCTGCCATCACTCATTGAAAATGCTCTATGCTTTATGCTTCGATTCTTAACTTTGAAGGTGGGTTCTGGTATAAAATTGCATTTGATTAGTAATTTGGATGATCAAAAGTAAACGAAAAAAACAAAAAAAAATTGATCAGTCCAAACAAGTTCTTAATAGTTCAAGTTCTAATTCATTTTTTTTTTGTTATTCTAATGTAATAATTTATGATTGAATTCAAATTCAACACTTCCATTACAGTGTCCAACTCAATTCAAGGTACACTCGACATTTTCTATTACACAGCAGAGCTAATTCCCCTACTTATTTTATTATTACTATTATTAATTTTGTATTTAAATACATTTACCCCTAAGTAAATTTATCACCGTTTTCAATATCATAACAAAAGTACAAAACTGAAATAATAACTGCTAGGTACGTAGAAAAAATATAGAAGAAGTAGAAAAAGAATAAAGAATAGCAATTTTCCCAATAAATATTTTTAAATTTATATTATGCAAGTAGGTGTATTGTATTTTTTAAAAAAAACGTATGAAGAAATGGAAATCTTGCCGAATTTGGTTTGCGCACGATATGCTATGACCCTATGTGTCTGCGTTGAATGTTACATTGGATAATTTTATAGGTAATTTACACATAGCTAGGTACTGTAATATACCATGTACAGACATATAAAAATAAAAATATCTAGTGCTAGTGAACAATTTCAATTACAAATAACAAATACACGATGTAATCACTATCAGAAATCACTATACACACTACGACACTACCTACTCACTATAAAAAAAAATGGTCATGTATCGACGATATTAAATAATGAGTTCCTTAGTATTATTTTTTTCTTACGTGCGATATTTGTGTCACTTAAATGTTATCACATACCTAACACTTGCAGTTGACTACAGTAATCCAATTCTATACTCAACAGTTAACCGTATGTCCGTATGCTAAACTATACACGTGGACATGGTATCGAAATCTATATCTTGTTGAAAATCATTTAAACTAATATTACGATATATTCCACTTGAAAAAATGTTGAAAATGGTAGGTATTATAAAAATATAAGTTTTCATACCATCATCCAAATATCCACTTGAAGTTTTTTTTATAAAACTGCAACCTATCGATCATCTTTTTCTTCAACCAATTTCGTGTTAAGTTTCATATTTACGTCGTAACAATAGGTAGGTATATCTAATATCTATGATTCAATATTGATATTGACAATCGTTAAATTGTGGTGTGCAGCCAATTATAATAATATACCTATAATATTAAAGCATACATTTTATTTTTAACCTATTAATTTGTATTTAAATTATATTATTTTATAAAAATAAAAAACTGGTTTCTACTTTTAAATCTTAATAAGTACATATGAAGACTTGAAATCAATAACGGGCCAAGTGCCAAAAAGTTGTTTCTGAGTTATTCAATTTTTAACCCGGTATAACCACACCCGGCGCGTAGCTCTCACGACATTTGTTTGCTATTTGTTCACCAATATTATGGTCGTGGCACATAGCCCTCTTTACAGGTTGTTGGCGATGGTACATAGATGCTCAAATTATCTACCTACTATTCAGAATTATAGTTAAGTAGGTATTATTATATAGAAAAAACTGTCAAATTTTATGACAATCATAATATAAATGATTTTTGATAACTTGTGACAATATAGTGGGAGTGTACAGTATGGGATTCGAATTATTTTAAAGGCAATTTGTTGAACAATGTCTTAACAATTATTTTAATCAAAAGTTTTATTTTGAGACATATTGGTTTAACTGTATTATAATGTAGAGTTTCATGAACAATTGATTAGTTTAATGGTTTGCTAAAATTTAATGGACCAATTAGGACTAAATCATGTTTAAGGGACCATTAGCCTACTATTGTTTAGTGATTGTTCATGCATCCCGACCTAAGAAAACTTAAAAATGTTAAATAAACATTATATTATCATATAGATAACAAATTATATTAACTGATATAATTGCCTAGGCTAATTTTTTACTGTGTATAGTAGGCAGTAGATAACTATAGTTATTAGTTAGAATATATATATTATACTATTATGATTCTTCGATAATTCAATCTAACACATTGCTTAAAATTTGAAATAAAATTCTAAAATTCAATTGTTGTGCTTGTACATAATGTATTTTATTGTATTTATCATTCATCAACAATTTTAAATCAAGATAGGTACTTATCTACTTATACATATAGTATATCCTAATAGAAAGGTAAGGTAGTATGAAATTTCGTTAAATTTGCAACATAAAAATTAACTGGATATGTAGAATATAATAAGCTATATTTTATACATAAATTTATTTTTTAATGCTCAGGTAATAGCATTACCTACTATATTTTTGCCTCTCAATAAAAATTTTGAAGCAATAAACTTTTATAGTTTTATGGCATAAATTAAAATTATGATCCCATCTAGAAAAAAAAAAATAATTTAGGCTAAGAGATAATACTTTATCGTTTAATTTTAATGATGGTACTAACTATACTAGATACTAACATTATTATTATATTAAACACGTGTTATTAAATACCTTATGTGTGGTCGACCTTTTGATTCATTTATATGATATCATAATTAAGATGATTATAGACTATTGAAGGCATATTCCACAATACTGATATTTACATAATATGTGGTGCGTATACCTAAATTAATATTAATTCGCAGTAACCGTAGTGTTCCTCCTATCAATTCTCTATAGAGAATATAATAATACATATATTATATATTTTTTTTTTATCAAATCATTAAAATATTTTGATTGCAATATACAATAATATAATTGCGTATAATATGAAAATAATAATTGTAATTTTATAATTGTATACAATTATACCGTACACAGTTACATTACTATAGGCCATCTAGCTATTATATAGATGAGTATTAATTTAGGCATTCAGATTCGTCGTATTATTATTTGTAAATTAAATACTTATTTTTATAATACACTATTATGTCACTACACACTATACCTTTTATATATTTTTAGGAATGGCCTAAAATGGAATTTATATTGGGTGCTTTGGGTGCCAGTGGCGCTGTGTGCTTCACCAATCCATTGGAAGTAATAAAAACCCGATTTCAGCTACAAGGAGAGCTGAAAAAAGTCGGCAACTATAAAGTCCACTACAGAAACTTTGCTCACGCTATTTACGTTGTGGCAAAAAACGAAGGGCCGTTGGCTCTGCAAAAGGGCCTGTTACCGTCCATGGGACACCAAGTGTTCTTGAATGGTACACGATTAGGCATTTTCGATTTGGCGCAAAAAAAAAAGTGGATACTTAAAAGTGATGGCACCGTTTCGCTCATTAAGTCCGCTCTCGTCGGAGCCGGAGCTGGCACGTTGGGTGGTTTTTTAGGCAGTCCACTGGGCATGGTGAGTTACTGCAATTTTTTTCTGTGTGTCTGGTATTACGTACCTACAACTTTGAACCAGACCATTTGAGTCCAATACTGTATATTATTCATTAATGCCTGAAGGCTGCATAGATTAAGTTTGGCGTTTCTCGATTATGATTAATTACCCATCTACATAACTATAGGGAGTTTACCAATTGGGCTCTAAAAATTTTTGGGTCGATATACCAATTGCGCTCAAAACATTTTACACTAGGTAACTAAGGAAAAGTTATTAATTAGTTATAAATTATAATCATAAAATAAATTATTACACTAACCGATTTTTTGAGAGTATTAATGTATAATACATAATATAATATAAATAAATAAACAATTGTTTTCTTCACATTTAATAAGTTACTTTTTGATCGTCAATTATATAGAATGTATAATAATGATAACTTGCTTTCGGCTATAACTCAAATGCATACTTTCATGATGAAATTTCCGTAATAATAATAAAATTTCTGATTGATACCGTTCTATAATTTATTATAATCGCAGTCACTCTAACCAGTAATCAATTGATCAATAAATACGTTTTTAATTTTCAAGCATTTTAGTGTGTTTATGTTGATGTTGATGGAATTAGATCGAAAAACAATATTTCTAATGAAAATTTCTATGAAAGTAGCCAGGGAACTTTGAATATAAGCTGCGCAATTGGTATATTGACCGTAAAATATAAAGAGCGCAATTGGCAGACTAACCGTACAATATAAGAGGCTCAATTGGTACACTAACCCTAAAATATAAGCTGCGCAATTGGTATATTGACCCTAAAATACAAATTTTGTTTTGGCGCAATTGGTCCATGCCCGTGTGTCCATGGACGAGAGTCAGGCAGATCGATAGGTAACTATATAGCCTATAGTCAATCAAATTAAACATAGGTAATTACTTTACGACAGCATCTAGAAACGCCAAACTTAATCTATGTACCCTTCAGGTATTAATCATTATAGCTTGTTTATGTTATTCGCGATAATGCGCATTAGTTTATGATGGAAAGTCTACAGATTTTTAAATTTTTGACTTACTATTGTTGAACAAATATGTATTAAAAAAATTTAAAATATATGTGTTTCGGATCGTTTAGTTAAAAATTCATCTGCAATCGTTTTCCGCCCAATCAATCGCTGTAGGCCATCAGCACAACACCACAAGCACAATAAACGGTCTGTTGACGTTGTACCGTAAGTACGGCGTGGTCCACGGGCTGTGGCGTGGGGCCACTGGGGCCATGGTACGTATTGGTGTTGCGTCGGCTACGCAATTGAGTACGATAAGCTTACTCAATGAAGCGCTCATCGACCATGGGGTATTGACCAAGGATCAGAAATTCCTGAGCACCCTCATATGCAGCATGCTGGGCGGAGTATTGATGTCAATAGTGATGGCACCATTCGATCTAGTATCCACCAGACTCTATAACCAAGGTATATAACGCGAATTTATATCTCGGTAATTTACATCCTCGTAATTTACCAAAGTCCAATATTGTTTATGCCAAATGAGAGGTGGCTGCATGAGGGCCCAAGTACCTACCATAATTTACTATAAATGTTGGCTGTTTCGTGAAAATTGGACTTCTGGTAGACCATATTCGATATATTTGTATATTTCGACGACACTGAATATATTATACGGAGTAATCAAGGCCGTGTCTAAGGGAGGAGAGGATTAAGTTGGTCTGGACCTCCCCTAAATTTCTTCAATATGTCTTATTTTTAACCAAACATCAAAACCGAAATTCAATAAAATTACAATATACATGTTCTGGACCCTCCCTCGAAAAACATTTCTGAATACAGCCTTGGGAGTGATTCATTCACAGAATATATTTGTTAAAATTATAATTTGTAGACGTTTCTAGGTATAGGTACTTATAAGGACCATAGTCCAAATATTTAGATTTTTATACAATTTAACCCGTAAAAAGTGTCCTGTAGTGTTACTAATTTATTATTTTCAAATGAGAATCTCTCTTTTTCCCGTTAATTGTTAATTAAATGATTTCTAAAAAATTAATTTCATGTAAATTGATGTACATTTGGTTGGTGTATCTAAATAATTATTCGAATGAGTAGCTTTTGAGTTATTTAACTTAGTGTAGGTAGTAGATACTAATGATAATAGGTTCGGTCGTTTGGAAGATAATATAAAATAAGATTAATATAATAGTTGATAAAAGGCCTGGTGTAGCTTGGTTGTTGGCCTTAGTCACTAACGTGTTCTGATGTCAAGCATCAGCTGGTGTCGCACCTCAAATGTTGAAAAAATAAAAAGTTAATAATATAAATAAATATAAATAAGTAATAGATATGATGAAGGGAGCTATGCGATGATTTGAACATTACACAAATTTACACAATTTACAGTAAAAAAAAAAAAAAGGTTGGTTTACTTTTGTTGAAAAACAGAAGATTGTATCACCACGGGTACACGACACATGACATAAAAAATCTAAGTAATAGAAAATTCCAACAGTCAGAATTTTAATAAATAAATTATTAAATAAATAAATAATGGTGAGGATGCTTAGTTAATTCCCCTGTATATATTTAATAACTTTTCCTAAGTGCCTACCTATATAAATCGTACGACACTTATACGCATGTGATGTATTGTACTCGAATTTTAATTGCAGCTGTCGACGCCAGAGGCCGTGGTCTTCTATATTCATCGTACTTGGAATGTATGACGAAGACTTTCAGACAAGAAGGAATCTACGGGCTTTACAAAGGCGTCGTTCCGTGCTACCTCCGACTCGGACCCCACGTTGTTCTAAGCATGGTGTTCTGGGACAGGTTGCGACAATTTGAATCGAATATGTCCAACCACTTTAAAGCCATGCAGAGTTTTTGATTTTTTAATTAGTTTTTAAATGATTATTGTTATTGTGTATTTTTATTTGACGTGTAAATCGGTAATCCCAAGGTAATAATAAATTGTTAAAATATATGTATTTATATTAGGTATATGTATAGGTAAAGTTCCTGATGGTTTTGGATTTCAATCAAATGCAAAAAAACCTTATTACTCTTTCAATATTATAATATATACACTTTATTATGCCTATCTATAGGAAAATGTTTCTTTGCTGATTTTTAACTCATCACGTTCAATAATTATTATTTTATTTCACCAAACCGAATGTTAATTATGAATCAATATCCATAATAATTAATAGTATAATATTCTAAGCTAAACTATAACAATTAACATAATTGTATGGTACTATGGTTTGATGATACTATGTAAGAATTAATTGAGTAGGTAGGTATCCACAACAAAGTACAAATTACTAACATGTCCGAACTCTGAACAGTCTGAACTAGTACCTAACTATATGTAGTTACCTACACAATAATATACAGCGCTGACCATTTTAATTTAAAGTTTACATTACATTTAGTACCTATAGGTATTATAATATATATCTATACTATTGTATAAAATGGTAAGGGTTTTCTTGGACCGCGCTAACCGAGAAAACTACTGAACCGATTTGGCTGAAATTTTTCACTGTTATACTTGACAAGTCTGCTGGAGGTCATAGTATCGTTTTTGTTTAGAAAAATCCACCAGAAAAGTAGGAAATATGGATGTCAAAAATACAACCGTGGTGCAATCTGTCCAGAAAAAAATAAACTAATTAATTAAAAATGAAAAATAAAGTTTATTGTTGCAGATTAAAATAATAATAGTGTATTATAATATATTGGTTGCTATGTTATTTATATATATATTTATTTATTTATTTATATCGGGCATGTTTGTTGATTTGAGTTATTATTTTTCGTGAATTTATACGTGTACGCCCAACGCCCATTATAAGAAAACCCTTACCATTTTATATAATAGTATAGACAAATGCATGTTTGTGTGTAGATTAGACCTCTGGGAAGAAGATAGATTAATTTAAAAAGGGTGAAGTTTGGTTTTTTTTATTCATCGGATTTTAGTACGGTTAGGTTAGGTTAGGATTTTGGATTAATTGATTATATTAATCCACTGTAGGTGGAATTAAGTAAAAACGACCAAATTGGTATAACTTTGATACTTAAGAGTTAAATCATACACCTACGTACGAACAGCACGTGGTCCACGATCACTGCTGCGAATCAGAATTTTTATTCTAGGCAACGGAAAAGTTAAGACGAAGTGCACTGCACAATATTTTTATTATTAATTTCGCTAGAAACATTTCATTACGTTTTCATTAGATTTTTTTTTTAATTTACTTGCCGATCACATTAAACGATAGAATTTGAATAAAAAATTATACATCTCATCATCCGGAGGCTAAATTAACAGCCAATCATGGGCGAAGCTGTGACAGATCGGCTAGTTAACTATAATCTTAATAGTTATTACTTATTACTCTAGTCCCCGCTTATGAAATATACGCATCACATAACACATTTATTGGGTTATCAATAAATAAAAATATAGAATATTTAAATTTAACCGATTTAAATTTTAAAATCTAGTCTGCACGTTCATTACAAGTCTGAAGTCATTGTCTATGTATATTAAAGTGGGTGTACCTCACTCATACTTATGGTAGGTACAGCTCATAACCAAATTAGTAAATAGTTATTACGATTTACAATTAAGTTACAACTATAGGTTAGGTAGGTAGGTAGATTAAACCCCAAATACCTACGCGGCACGCTCCTGACATATTATATCTGCGTAAATTAAACTGTATAATTAGTATTTCAGTATTTAGTATTTTAGTGGTTACCTCTACCAATCGGAGTTTGTCGTTTGCGCATCATGAGTACCTCAGGTAACCGGAGGAGGAGTAATGTCCGGAGGAGAAGTAATGCTAACGCGGTTCCTCCTCCGGTCCTCGATCTAACCGGAAAAAAAAAAGTACCTCAGGTAAGAAATTTGGTAGGTCGTTTGCGCATCGCAAATTTTAACAATAGAAAGGTACCTACTACCTATCTACCTATCTACCTATTAGTGACATGACCGGATATATTGGTGAGATAATATGTATAACTGATAAGTTATACAAGTACGGAATGTTATACTAAGATGTGGAACTTCTTAAAGGAGTTGTGTGGTTCATTTAATTTGTCGTTCATGCCTAATTTAATGAGAGCCGATTTTGAAATAAGCGCAATTAGCATAATAAGCAATTAAGTTTGTTTTTCCAGAATGCGAAATACATTTATTTTTTTTTTGGTAAATGTGAATATTAATTTTGTAATTTTTTTAAATATGAATTATGAATATTGACGATTATTTTTGTAAGTGTAAATAAAACCTGGTATACGTAATTTGCAATGCGCAATCGGCCTATAAAAAGGTTATTTGTAACAATAGCTAGGGAAAACACCCTATGCCTTTTTAACAATAGCGATGCTCAAACGGCCTATATAAAGGTTTATTGAAACAATAGCGATCAGAAAATACTCTATGCCTTTTATAACAATAGTGTTGCGCAAATGGGCTACAAAAAAGGTCATTCATAACAATAGCGATGCGCAAACGTCCTACGCCCCTACCAATACCGTTTTATTTATTGTTATTAAATTAAATTAAAAATATTAAATAAAAAATAAAAATGAATAACTTATTGTTAATAATATTACTTATAGTTATAATAGTTGTATATTAAGTATGTTTATTAAAATATTATCACTGGGTACCTACTACAGTAGTACATACTCACTTAATTGAGATATGATATCAATATTGAATTATTTCCATTAAGTATTGTTAACAATGTTAACATGTAAATAGGTATAATAATTATAATTTATAAATATAACACCCAATTATATAATATTATATGCCTACATTAAACATATTGAATATTGAGTTATTAATTTATTAAAATAGCAAATAGGTATAGGTAAGTACAATAAATTGTTACAATTTGTACCTATTGTTTAATCTCTGGTATATTACTGTCAATAAAAGACATACCTATTAAATTAGGTAATGAAGTACAATCTAATATCTATAGAATAGCTGTCTGAAACTTTTGACTTTTGAGGTCCATATCCATAGGCGTGTCTACGGTGGCAGCCTAGGGTGCCTGGGCTGCCCCTGCGATTTTTGAAAGGTTTCGGTCAACCAAGTTTTAAATTAGAAGGGTTCAACATTTATTTTTTTTTTTAAACTTGATTTTTTTGTTTGTATCGTTATAATTACCATTTACTTACAAAGATATGTTCAACAAAATTAGGTAGACAATATCATTATTTAACATGAATTGTCAAATTTATTTCCATGATAGGCGATATCCCGATATCCATGATATCCCGTTGTGACAGAGTAGGCCAATGATACTTGAAACAAATTATTTTAAACACTGTTATCTATAAAATTACATTCATTTACTCACCGGTCATCACCTAATGTTTAAATTTTAAGGTATAATAATATATATATTTTTATTCATAAATAGGTCTAGGATTTATATGCATTTGCATATTATTTTCCTTAAGTCCAAATTGATAGGTTGTGATTTATGCCCGATACGATTTACCTTAAACTCGATTAAATAGAACCATTTATTGTTTGCATATTTTATATATTTAAGAGAATCTTGTTAATTTTGTTCACATAAAAAAATCAAAAATCAGGATGCTTATACCACAGAATAATTCAATATAACTATGTATATGATCTAAGTTGCCATCTATATAATAAGTATGTTACAATTGGCAGGGAGGACCACGGCCCACCCGGCCCACCCCGTGCGCACGCCTATGTTGATTTACTGACTTCGGAAATCAGAAAAACCTACTATAAAGACTTGAGACAGACTACGACGGTACGGTACGCATATAGGTATTATTGATATTATTGTTGTATTATGTTTAATTTGTAGCTAGGTGGTGTAATCCAAGGCTGTAGATGAATAATATTTCTGAAGTTACTGTAGATTATTATTGTAAATAGATAATTTAGACTTTTTTTTTAAAATTATATAAATATTTCATTGTGGATTGGGGAGGGCTTAAAAAAATACGACTTTGGGTGTATAGTGCTTTTTTCGGTTCATTAATAACGTAGCGCCGATCATTAGCTGGGCTGCCCCTGCCGATGAAGTCTAGTCACGCCTATGTCCATATCACTTTTTAGTTAGCTACCTCTATTCTACAATAAAAATTATTAAACGACAGTGATATTAATAGTAATTAATATAACCTTGAACAAAAATTATGTTAAAAATTTAAAGAGAACGTCCCAATCTCATTCGTTAGGCGAGAGTTTGAAATTTGAATCTAAAATACAAAATAAAATATCGCTGACGTAAGTTCTAATGGTAGAATTATCATTATTTCTTTAAATCGAGAGCCTTAATTAACCGGCTTCAGTTGACTGATCGAAGGTGTTGAGTTTACATTTTACATTTAAGCCTTTAAAAATAAACCTTAACGACTATAAAGTATAAATTGACTGTAATAACTACAAAGAATTAAACAATACACGGTCGTACGGACTTATTTAAAACAAATACAAAATTAAATATACTCGTGTGAGGGTCATGATAATTTAGAAACCAGGCATGCAAATATTCATGTGAATAGCAGCCTAGATGTTGATCGTTTATGTTTAAAAAATATTGTAAAATGTATTGTTTTTTCTATCAAGGGGCGAGGCCTATTTACTTGCCATTTGGATATGTAATTAACTTGTTTTTGATTTATGTGGTGGAGGGATTTTCGACCGATCTTCATATCTAGTGCAGAAAGTTAATGGGAACGGTAGTTACATTTTTCCAAAATGTCAATATTTTCTAGGTTAGGATTTGGAAAAGTCGTGTACGGGTTATAATATATAATTTTGAATTCAAGAGAAAAGAAGTATTATGAGAATTTCTAAATTGGGTTTGCAAATGCAAACCTAGATATTGACATATAAAAAATATCGAACAATTTAATTTTTTTTTCGATTACCTAAGGTGCTGACGAGACCTGCTGTTGGATTATTGCCATTTGGATATGCAATTTAGGTACTTATTTTTGGTTTTTGAGGTGGAAAGATTATCAACTGAACTTCATATCTGGGTTAGAAAGTGTACGGGAACGCTAAGTTAAATTTCTAAAATGTCAAAATTTACTAGGAAAAAGAATAATCTAAGCACACAAAAATATCGAAATTCCCAAGTACAAATGTCTGCTTAAAATGTACAATAGGTATATATAATAATATAATATTACGACCACGATGTAGAGGAGATCTTCTCTTATTATAATCATTATAACTATACAAAAATAATTAATAGTTTTTTAGTGCTCCTGGTGGACAACATACTAAACTTAATACCATAATCAAATTACGACTCACTTATCGTCGCTGAGTGATTACACTGTTTTATATTGTCGTATCACCCGTATTGGATAATACGTGGTAATACTACTATACGCCTCACCCTCGTATTCTCTAGCTAATGACACTCTCTAAAATTAATTAGAATGGCACTG